>CM030363.1:29227936-29362877 GCA_017893485.1 Hemerocallis citrina
CCCTGAAGAAGCACAATATGTCATCAGAGAATAGCATGAAGAAATTGGTAGGTTGCCACCAAGGAGTGAGGTCTCTCGCACGCAAGATCCTCAATCACGGGTATTATTGGCCCACACTACTCAATGATGCCCAAGAATATGTCCGTCAGTGTAGCCCTTGCCAGAAGCACTCGACCATTAAACGAGTGCCCCAAGCAATCCTCAGTTCTATGTCGAGCCCTATCCCCATCCCCATGTGGGGAATGGACTTGCTTTGGACCGTTTCCACTAGTAACCAGACGAAAGACCTTCCTAATGAAATCTGCTGATTTCAGATTTCATTAGGAAAAATCTGCTGCACAGAGAAACATCTTCTAACAAAGGGTTGGGAAATTCTATAACAAGAAGGTTTGCCCCGACTAATCTGAAGGAGGGGGGCATTGTCTTGCGAAAACTTGAAATATCCAACCCTGCATAGAAAGGGAAAGCTCTCTCCCAATTGGGAGAGTCTGTATAAGGTCTCCCAAGTTGTCACGCCCTGCTTTCCAAAAGGAATATGGAAAACGAGTACGTGACAAAGCCAACGAATGATTTTCATCATTCATAAGTTGTAGGATCGACTCAACATCATAACAAGGAATATAACAAAATATACTCAACCACGCATGCTTGAATAATTTATTAATCAACAGAAATCATTTGAAACAAATATAAATATTTCAAATAAATTCAAGATCTGGATCAAAAGTAAAAACTTCGGGACTACAAGCTAGTTACAAGTTTTAAGTAGCAACAAGAATTAAATAAACTCAAACAAAATAATAACTAAAGCAAGTTTTCCCAAGCGAAGCCTAAAATGTTTGCTCACCAACTTCTGCATGCAATTGATCAACAAAACTTGTATTTTAACATGTGGAAGAAAAATAGAGAACAAAAGACAGATGCTCGTTAGTGCAAGTTCCGAGCCGCAAGTATTACAAGCATGGGTATGTGAACAAGTGCAAGAAAGTATGAAACAAGATTTGAAATCAAGAGTATACTACATGATATGACAGGGATGCAACAAGTAGTAAAGTTCAAGAGAATAGCTATTAAGTGAAACAAATCAAGCAACAGAATCAGGTAACAAACATAAGTAGCAGGAACAGGAAACAAGTGAGCATGTAATTTGTATCAAGTATCAAGTAACATGTATGAAGTAGCATTTCTGACATAGTAGCACTAAAACAGTGATAATTCACAAACTATAACTCGGAATTCAATTCCGTCAAAAGGGTTGTAAACTAGACATCTGGGGATACATTTCATGTTTAGAACTCAAGTCCAGATTCTAATGTTATCAGGGTCGAAATAGCAAGCAAAACAGGAACAACAACATAAGTGGGTTCTTTTATTTGAAAAGTGTCATGATTGATAATTATTATGAGTCTAGATTAGTGTGTGATACAAATCAGGGCTCACAAGTAATAAATCAGCGCCCATGGCTATTTTCAACTCAAAAGACAGCAAAATCAACACATGCATCATATAAACATACATCTACAGGTCAAGGTGATTCTTAATTTCGTGTGTTCAAATAATTAGATGATAAAATAGATCTAACTAGTTGTGAAACGAATATATCAATGAAAGATTGTGATTCTTATGATCATGAAGTTGATAAAGCCAGCAACAAGTAAAAATGAGATCATCAATGATAAGCCAAAGGTGAGTCACAACTACAATCTACTTGCGGTATTTTCAGATAAAAGCTTGTACTAGAATAACGAATTGCACATAAGATACTTACCTTGATTGGATGATGACGTTGATCGATGATTGAGATCAAATGGATGGGATCGGTGCGGATCTTGATGAAGACCAAGATCAAAGAAATCAATGACTGAGACTCAACGATCAAGATAGATCAAGATTAAAGAAATCGACGGCTCAGATCTGATCTGGTCTTGATGCTGATGATCAAGATGATCAGAGATCAAACGGTCTAGATCAACCCGCTGATGATGAAGAAGATGATGGCCCAAATTGTGACCATATCGGACGGTTTAGATACCAGCCCTGATGATGATGATCTGATGATGATCCGAACCGCGATGGAGGATCAGAAGGCCAGAATTGTTCTGATCTGATGATGGAGATGATCACGAGGAGATCGAACGGATGAGATTTGAAGGTCAATCTCCCCTCGATCAAATAGTAGCGATGGCGTGGAAGAGCTTCGACTGTGGCTACAGCGGCGTTGTGGCGGCAGTGTCGAGGGCCTTGACTGGGGGAGCAGTCCTCGGAGGGAAACAACGATGATGGGAGTGGCAATGAGGCTCTGTTTTGGAGGGGAAACAGGGGAAGTGATGGTGACTGGAATGGAGGAAGCTCGGGGATTTAGCAATGGCGAGGCGACGGAGGGGATGCAGTGGTTGGGGATGATGACGAGGGTGAAGCACAGGGTGATGGGTAATGGCTTCGGTAGTAAGGCGAGGTGATGGGTTCCCGAGAGCGAGGTGACGAGGATGATGGGGAGATGGGTTCAAGGGAAGGCGGCGACAAGGTGCTCGGGGTCGAGAGTTGGTTTGGGGAAGACGAACGGAGAAGGAGAAAGACGGGGAATAACGGCACTGATGAGATGGGTTTCAACAGTAATAGGGTAGGGGTGATTAGGGTTAGGGTTAATTAGGTTAGGGTTTAAATAGGGTTATTGGGTTTAGGGTTATTGGATAGCGGGTTTGAATAGGATCAAAAAGGAGATTGAGTCAAAAATCAATATAATTAGGCTATATGAATTAGATAAATTGAATCAGTCAATTCCCCATGAAGAAAAATAATCTAGAGCTGATAAGAACAATGCAACTGAAGTAGATTGGGCACGAAATTGACTCGAAATCAAAAGATATAACTTTATTAGAATCGGAAACAAAATACAGGATTTTGAATTAATAAAAAGATTACAATGAAATAAAATACAGAAGAAAATACAAATACAAGAAGTAGGGGTTACAATCCTACCCACCTAACAAACAGAATTTCGTCCTCGAAATTCAGACAGGTGGTACATAGGGCCACCCAAAAAGAAAAAGAAAACAAGGAGACTACTCGAGCAAATGGGGGAACTTCTTCTGGATCTCCTCCAATACCCAAGTCGACTCACTCGGCGAGTGAGGTTTCCAGAAACCCGAACCAACTTGATAACCTTGTTCTTTAGCACTTTCTCTCGTCTGTCCAAGATAGCAACTGGCAGAATCTCACAAGACAAGTTCGGTTGCACGGATAACTCTGAATAGTCGATCACTTGGCTCTCATCCCTGATGTACCTCTTGAGTTGGGAGACATGAAAGACATCGGGCACCCCAGATAGAGTCGGTGGCAATGCAAGTCGATATGCCACTTGGCCTACTCGTTCTACAATATCAAACAACCCGATAAACCTGGGGCTTAGCTTGCCTCCGCCTCCAAACCGGATAACACCTCTCCATGGAGATACCTTAAGGAATACATGATCTCCCACTGCAAACTCCAATGGTCTTCTGTGGATATCTGCCCAGTTCCTCTGCCTGTCCTGTGCTGCCAGAAAATGCTTCCTAATCTAAGCCACTGCTTCGACAGTCCTTGTGATCAACTCTGGCCCCAACAATTTCCTCTCACCAATGTCATCCAAGCAAACTGGTGACCTACACTTACAACCATATAGTGCCTCGTACGGTGCAGCATTAAGATTGGCCTGATAGCTGTTATTGTACAAGAACTCTACTAAGTGCAGGTGATCCTCCTAAGACCCTCCAAACTGTAGCACACAGGACCTCAACATGTCCTCTAATGTTTGAACGGTCCTTTCTGACTGCCCATCTGTCTGAGGATGGAAAGCTGTGCTGTACTTAGATTTGCTCCCAAGACTGCTCTGAAGGCTCTCCCAAAATTGAGATCTGAACCTGGTGTCCCTGTCGGATACAATACTGACCGAAACCCCATGAAGACTGAAAATCTTTTGCATGTACTTCTCTGCCAGACTCTCAGTAATCCGACCAACTCTGAAGGGAATGAAGTGAGCACTCTTCGTCAGCCTATCCACAATCACCCAAATGGCATTGTGACCCTTGGGACTCCTCAGTAAGGCGGTTATAAAATCCATCGTGATGTGCTCCCACTTCCACTCCGGAATGGGAAGAGGTTGAAGAAGCCCGACGGTTCTCTGATATTCTGCCTTCACCTACTGGAAGATCAAGCACTAAGACACCAATCTCGCTACGGTCCTCTTCATACCATGCCACCAGAAGTGAAGCTTCAAATCCCGATACATCTTTGTACCACCGGGATGAATAGAGTATGACGACTGGTGGGCTTCCTCGAGCAACTTCTGCCTGACTTCACCCTTCGGAACACACAACCTTTCCCCAAAGCGAAGTGATCCATCTAAGTGAATAACCATATCGGTCCTTGTACCTGCCTCAACTTCGGCTCTGAATCCCTATAACTGCTCATCACCTACCTATGCTTCTTTAATCTGCTCCACCAGCGACGACTGCAACTGAAGCATCATACAACTCCGGTCGGTGCCTGGCAAAATCACATTCAAGTCCAACCTTCTCATCTGCTCAACATGTTCCCTCTGCTTAGTCAGGAACATGGCGACTAGTCTCCTGCTCAATGCATCTGGCATAAAGTTTACCTTACCGGGGTGGTACTGTAAACTGATATCATAGTCGGCCATTAACTTCAACCAGCGCCTCTGCCTCATGTTCAATTCTTTCTGGGTGAAAACATACTTGACACTTTTGTGGTCAGTAAAGATTTCCACTCGGTCTCCCAGTAGATAATGTCTCCACTACTTCAAAGCAAAGATCACTGCTGCCAACTTCAAATCTTGAGTAGGGTAGTTTTTCTTGTGTGGCGTCAACTGCCTGGTCGAATAAGCAACAACTGGGCACTTCTGCATCAACACTGCAACCAGACCTCTGCCTGAAGCGTCGCAGTGAATCACAAAACCACCCGAACCATCCGGTATAGTCAACACTGGCGTTGACGTCAACCTGCTCTTCAACTCTGCAAAAGCATTACTGCAAGCCCCATCCCAAGCAAAATTTTGATCCTTCCCTGTCAATTTAGTCAACGGCTCAGCAATCTTCGGAAAGTCTTGGACAAACTTTCGATAATACCTTGCTAGCCCGATAAAACTTCTCACTTCCGAAACTGACTTAAGAACTAGCCAATCTTTCATTGCAGTAACCTTGGACGGATCAACAGAGATTTCCTCACTCGAGATAATATGCCCCAAGAATGTAACTCGGTCAAGCTAGAACATGCACTTGCTGAGTTTTCCATAGAGCTGATTCTCCCTCAGAGTCTGCAAGACTATTCTCAGATGCTTAGCATGCTCTTCCAGGTTCCGAGAATACACCGGAATATCATCTATGAAGACCACCACAAATTTGTCTAGGAACAGGGACAAAAATCTTTTCATCCGACTCATAAACACTGCTGGGGCTTTCGTGACTTTGAATGGCATCACTAAGAACTCGTAATGCCCGTACCTGATCCTGAACGCAGTCTTCTGCACATCTACTGCCTTCACCTTCACCTGATGATAACCCGAGCGAAGGTCCAACTTCGAAAAGACTGCAGCACCGCCCAACTGATCAAATTAGTCGTCGATCCTGGGTAATGGATACCGATTCTTCACTGTAATACTGTTCAGTTCTTGGTAATCAATGCATAGTCTGCGGCTTCCGTCATTCTTATTGACGAACATAACAGGAGTTTCCCATAGTGAAACACTGGGCCTGATGAAACCCAAATCCAACAAACCCTGAATCTGCACTTTCAGCTCTGCTAGCTCAATCGATGCCAATCTGCATGGGCTCTTCGATATCGGCATCGTACCCAGATGAACTTCATTGCTGAACTCCAACTCTCGATTTGAAGGTAACCCGGGAAATTCCTCTGGGAACACATAGAGGAATTCCCGCACTACTAGAGGCTTAGCCTCACATCTTGTGTGCAACTCCATTGCACAACCTTCCTCATCAACCACCTTCTTACCATGCCCAAGGGGCGCCTCTCCAGCATGGAACTCAAACTCTGCACGACCCGGGATCCTGAATACAACCTTCTTCGCTCGACAATCAATAACAACATGAGACCCCCCAAACCAAGACATGCCGAGAATCACATCAAACCCTGAATTCTTAATCACTTTCAAATCTGCCTTGAAATGTGCGCCCCCAATTACCATTGGGCTCTACTTGCACTCCTTAGAGCAAATGACAACACTGTCACCTGTAGTGATGTTCCAAGCTGCCAGCGTAACATTGCATTCCAACTGGTGCTAATCCACAAAGCGGGAGGAGACGAAGGAATGGATCGCCCCAGAATCAAAAGAATATGGGTATGGGAAGAATGAACTCATACCCAATAAAAAATAAATCAATGAGGACGACTGACAAAAGACGAAAGAAACAAGGAATCAAGGCATTGAATAAGAAGGGATCAAAATGAATGGAATGAGACAAGTATCCAGATCAAGTTGATTATTAGTTTGTTCATGTGATTGCATGGCCTATTAATAGTTGAGTTAATCCTGATCGAGTCAAGCCTGTCTAATGTATTAGTCAACTAACACATTAGCCAAACCTGGCTCTGATACCACTAAAAACCTGTCATGCCCCGCTTCCCAAAGGGAATACGGAATACGAGTACGTGACAAAGCCCAACGAATGATTTTCATCTTTCATAAGCTGTAGGATCGATTCAACATCATAACAAGGAATATAACAAAAAATACTCCACTATGCATGCATGAATAATTTATTAATCAACAGAAATCATTTGAAACAAATATAAATATCCCAAATAAATTCAAGATTTGGATCAAAAGTAAAAACGTCGGGATTACAAGCCCGTTACAAGTTTTACATAGCAACAAGAATTAAATAAACTCTAACACAAAATAACCAAAGCAAGTTTTTCCAAGCAAAGCCTGAAATGTTTGCTCACCAACTCCTGCAGGCAATTGATCTCCAAAACCTGTATTTTAACATGTGGAAGAAAAATAGAGATCAAAAGACAGACACCTGTTAGTGCAGGTTACGGGCCGCAAGTGGTACAAGCAATGGGTATGGGAACAAGTGCAAGAAAGTATGAAACAAGGTTTGAAATCAAGAGTATACAACATGATATGATAGGGATGCAACAAGTAGTGAATTTCAAGAGACTAGCTGGTAAGTGAAACAAATCAAATAACAGGAACAACAAGAAAAATAGGAACAACAACATAAGTGGGTTCTTTTATATGAAAAGTGTCATGATTGAAAATTATTATGAGTCTAGATTAGTGTGTGATACAAATTAGGGCTCACATGTAATAAATCAGCGCCCATGGCTATTCTCAACTCAAAAGAGAGCAAAATCAATACATGCATCATATAAACATACATCTACAAGTCAAGGTGATTCTTAATTTCGTGTCTTCAAATAGTTAGATGATAAAAATAGATCTAACTAGTTGTGAAACGAATATATCAATGAAAGATTATGGCTCTTATGATCATGAAATTGATAAGGACGACAACAAGTAAAAATGCGATCATCAATGATAAGCCAAAGGTGAGTCACAACAACAATCTACTTGCTGTATTTCCAAATAAAAGCTTGTACTAGAATAACGAATTGTACAAGAAGATACTTGCCTTGATTGGATGATGACTTTGATCAATGATCGAGAATGGATTGATCGGATCGGCGCGGATCTTGATGACAATCAAAATCAAGGAAATCGATGGCTGAGATTCAACAATCAAGATCAAAGATCAAGATCATAGGGATCGACGTATTAGATCTGATCTAGTCCTGATGCTGATGATCAAGATGATTAGAGATCAGACGATTTAGATCTTCCCGCTGATGATGAAGATGATGATGGCCCAAATTGTGATCAGATCGGACGGTTCAGATTGCTGGCGCACTGATGATGATGATCCGAATCGCGAGGAAGGACCAAAAGGCCAGAATTGTTCTGATCTGATGATGGCGACGATCGCGGGGAGATCGGACGATTGAGATTTGAAGGCCAATCTCCCCAGATCAAGTAGTGGCGATGGTGCTAAGGAGCTTCGACTGTGGCTACGGCGGCATTGCGGCGGCAGCGTCGAGGGCCTTGACTGGGAGGTAGTCGATGGAGGGTGACGACGGTGATGAGAGTGGCGATGAGGCTCTGTTTTGGATGGGGAAACAGGGGAAGTGATGGTGACTGGCAATGGCAGAAGCTCGGGGATTGGGCAATGGCGAGGCGACGGAGGGGATGCAGTGGTGGGGGATGATGACGAGGGTGAAGCACAGGGTGTTGGGTAATGGCTTCGGTGGTAAGGTGAGGTAATGGGTTCCCGAGAGCGAGGTGATGAGGATGATGGGGAGATGGGTTCGAGGGAAGGCGGCGACGAGGTGCTTGGGGTCGAGAGTTGGGTTGGGGAAGACGAATGGAGAAGAAGAAGGAGGGGGGAATAGCGGTGCTGATGAGATGGGTTTCAACAGTAATAGGGTCAGGGGTGATTAGGGTTAGGGTTAATTAGGTTAGGGTTTAAATTGTTAGGATTATTGGGTTTAGGATTATTGGATAGCGGGTTTGAATAGGATCCAAAAGGTGATTGAGTCAAAAATCAATATAATTAGGCTATATGAATTAGATGAATTGAATCAGTCAATTCCCCATGAAGAAAAACAATCTAGAGCTGATAAGAATAATGCAATTGAAGTAGATTGGGCACGAAATTGAGTCGAAATCAAAAGATACAACTTTATTAGAATCGGAAACAAAATAAAGGATTTTGAATTGATAAGTACAATGAAATGAAATGAAATATAGAAGAAAATACCAATACAGGAAATAGGGGTTACAATCCTACCCACCTAACAAGGAGAATTTCATCCTCGAAATTCAGACAAGTGGTACATAGGGCAACCCCAAAAGAAAAATAAAACTAGGAGACTACTCGAACAAATGGGGGAACTTCTTCTAGATCTCCTCCTCGAATTCCCAAGTCGACTCACCCGACGAGTGAGGATTCCCAGAAACCCAAACCAGCTTGATACCCTTGTTCTTCAGCATTTTCTCTCGCTTGTCCAAGATAGCAATTGGCAGAATCTCACAAGACAGGTTCGGCTGCACGGATAACTCTGAATAGTCGATCAAATGGCTCTCATCCCTGATGTACCTTCTGAGTTGGGAGACATTAAAGACATCGTGCACCCCAGATAGAGCCGGCGGCAATGCAAGTAGATAGCCACCTTGCCTACTCGTTCCACAATATTAAATAGCCCGATGAACCTGGGGCTTAGCTTGCCTCCACATCCAAACCGGATAACTCCTCTCCACGACGATACCTTAAGTAATACATGATCTCCTATTGCAAACTCCAAGGGTCTTCTATGGCTATCTGCCCATTTCCTCTGCCTGTCCTTTGCTGCCAGAAGATGCTTCCTAATCTGAGCCCCTGCATCGACAGTCCTTGTGATCAACTTTGGCCCCAAAAACTTCCTTTCACCAATATCATCCAAGCACACTAGTAACCTACACTTCTGTCTATATAGTGCCTCGTACGGTGCAACTTTAAGACTGGCCTGATAGCTGTTATTGCACAAGAACTCTACTAAGTGCAAGTGATCCTCCCAATACCCTCCAAACTATAGCACACAAGACCTCAACATGTCCTCTAATGTCTGAATGGTCCTTTCTGACTACCCATCTATTTGAGGGTGGAAAGCTGTGCTATACTTCAATTTGCACCCAAGACTGCTCTGAATGCTCTTCCAAAATTGAGATCTGAATCTGGTATCCTTGTCGGGCCCAATACTGACCAGAATCCCATGAAGCCTGACAATCTCTTGCATGTACTTCTCTACCAGACTCTTAGTAGAATAACCAACTCTGAAGCGAATGAATTGAGCACTCTTCGTCAGCCTATCCATAATCACCCAAATGGAATTGTAACCCTTGGGACTCCTCGACAAGGCAGTCACAAATCCATCCTGATGTGCTCCCACTTCCACTCCGGAAAGGGAAAAGGTTGAAGATGCCTGGCAGTTCTCTAATGTTCTGCCTTCACCTGCTAGCAGATCAAGCACTGAGACACAAATCTCTTTACGACCCTCTTCATACCATGCCACCAGATGTGAAGCTTCAAATCCCGATATATCTTAGTACCACCGGGATGAATAGAGTATGACGACTAGTGGGCTTCCACGAGCAACTTCTACCTGACTTCACCCTTCAGAACACATAACCTAGCCCCAAAGCGAAGTGATCCATCGGAGTGAATAGCCATATCGGTCCTTGTACCTGCCTCAACTTCGGCTCTGAAACCCTGTAACTGCTCATCACCTGCCTGTGCTTCTTTAATCTGCTCTACTAGCAACGACTGCAACTGAAGCATCATACAACTCCGGTCGGTGCACGACAAAATCACATTCAAGTCCAACCTTCTCATCTGCTCAACAAGTTCCCTCTGCTTAGTTAGGAACATGGCGACTGGGCTCCTACTCAATGCATCTGGTACCAAATTCACCTTACCGGAGTGGTACTGTAAACTGATATCATAGTCAGCCATTAACTCCAACTAGCGCATCTGCCTCATGTTTAGTTCTTTCTGAGTGAAAAAGTACTTGAGACTTTTGTGGTCAGTAAAGATTTCCACTCGGTCTCCAAGTAGATAATGTCTCCACGGCTTCAAAACAAAGATCACCGCTGCCAACTCTAAATCATGAGTAGGGTAGTTCTTCTCGTGCGGCCTCAACTGCCTGGATGCATAAGCAACAACTCGGCCCTTCTGCATCAACACTGCACCTAGACCTCTACCTGAAGCAGCGCAGTGAATCACAAAACCACCCAAACCATCCGGTAAAGTCAACACTGGCGCTAATGTCAACCTTCTCTTCAACTCTGCAAAAGCTTTACTGCAAGCCCCATCCCAAGCAAATTTCTGATCCTTTCCTTTCAGTTTAGTCAACGGCCCAGCAATCTTCGAGAAGTCTTGGAAAAACATCCGATAATACGTTGCTTGGCTGAGAAAACTTCTCACATTCGAAACTGACTTAAGCACTGGCCAATCTTTCACTGCAGTAACCTTCGACGGATCAACAGAGATTCTCTCTCCCATGATAATATGCCCCAAGAATGTAACTTGGTCAAGCCAGAACTTGCACTTGCTAAGTTTTCCATAGAGCTGATTCTCCCTCAGAGTCTGTGTAATACCCTAAACTTTCATTTTAATGAAAATATTGATTTTCACGTGTTGTGCACGTGCAAATTTCATATGTATATTATTTATTTATTTTTATATACAAAATTTCTTTTGGTAGTATGAACAATTACTTTTCCTTTCCTTTATTTTTATAAAAGCCTATTTCTAAAGCCTAAAACACTATTTTATTTGTTGAGCCCACTTTAATAATTCTTTATTAATTTATTATTTTGGTCCACAAGCCTAAGCCCACTAATTCTGATGCCCACATGTTTAATCAATCAACTAAATGGTCACACTTGTCATGTAGACACAAATTGTGAACATTTTGATTAATTAAAGGTGTAAAAACTTCAAATAGGGGGTACTAGGAGGCACGTGCATGCACGTAGTGTGCAATGCACACTAGTTTGGGGCCGGGTATGCATGGAGAAGGTGGGAGAGTGTGTGTGTGTGCATGGGTGGTTACTTTGTGCAAGGGTGGTTGCTACAACTTCCCCTCCTATCCTAGCCATTCATCCTATAACTATCTAATAAATCCTAGCCCTCCAATCTATCCTAAAATTAGTATAAATACCCCCCTATCTACCTGTATTCTACACTAAGCAACTTTAAAAGAAGAAATTATATAGGAGATATATAGTGTGTGTGTGTATGTGTGTACCCATTGGAGGCCGGCCATCATACACCCTTGGAGCTCTCAGTTTTGGGCAAGAAAGCAAGAAGGAGGTTCGTTGCATCGCAATCTTGGAGGAGAGGGCACTCTCTCGCATTCTAGGGGACTCTAGGAGATTTCTTATTGGTTTTTCTTCAAAAAGGTGGGTGTTTCTCATGACTTCTAAAGTAGAAATCATGTTAGGAATAAATTGAAATTGTTATTAAAAAGTAATTAGTTGAGATGAAATACATGTTGCCTATTTAGAGTAGAAATTGATAAACTAGTAAATGTGTGTTATTGTGATGGTTAGATTCATTTAATATAAGTGAAAGTATATGTTCTCATTGTTTATAACATTAGAATGCATGCTAATTATGCTTTAATTATAATTATGTGAAATCTACTAGTAAGAAGTTAGAATCATGTTTATTGATTGAAGTGCTAAGGCAGAATGGTGTGTTAAAGATGAATTGATAGAACAATTTACCAAGAAATGATTGCTAATAGGTGTAATGAAATTCCCCATTGCTATATATGCCATGTGAAAATTAGAATAAATGGAAAGAATGTATTTTTGGCTAACAAATAATCGAATGCTTCATGTGTAGACTAATCAATAAAAAAATAGAGGTTTTATTCACTTATAAAGATGATTTTTTGTGCTCTAAAAATATCATGATTGTTAATGAGTAAGAAAACATCATTGTGAAGATTTTTGTGTATGAAAAACTATCTTTAATTTTGGAGAAGTATGTATTAGTTCGCGAATGTCGCAATAGTGTTCATAAAATACAAATTGAGGCTAAATACATGTTTTAAAGAGTTAGAAAATACTTTTAAAAATACTGGTTATTGTTAAATTAAATGTAGTTTTATTCTGGACATTTTCATTTTCAAAAGAGGAGAAAAAGAGACAATTTCGTTTTGAGAAATTTTGAATTGTAGTTTGAACAGAGAATAAGATCAAAACCTATTTTTAATACTTTCTAATCGAATTGGCCACTTAGACCAACTGGTCAGAAGAGGCTTGGGTCGCTACAGGGGTCAGAGGTCTTGGGTTCGATACCCAGAGGCTGTGTTTTATTTTGTTTGTTAAAAACCCAACTAGCCGAAACAGAACACATAGGGATTATAGCCCCTAATTATGACGGTTGACAACTTTGGCGTGTTGGTCTTGTGCGCTGTCTGTTTCGCCGCTGGTCGCTGGTTCGAATCTGGTTGGGGGGGATTTGAGTTTAAAAAAATGTTTTTTATGGGATTTTTGAATTTAATTGAGTTTTTAAATAGAATGAAAATTGGAAAATCATGGATTAATTACTGAAAAATTATTAGAACTTTATAAGAAATATTTATACAACTTTTGATAAAGTGTGAATAAGAGATTGGGGTTTTGCAAGAAAGGAATTTCTTTGGAAATTAAATTTTCCTTTTAATAAAAGTAAAATAAATGGGAATTTTTGAGTTATAAAAGATGAATTTTTGGAAGTTGTGGCTAGTGTGATTAAATGGATTTATAAAAATGTGTTTGTAGTAAGATTTTTGAAATGCGAATAATGGATTTGTGAAATACATGAATTGTTGGTGACTATTAATTGAAATTTATTCTTACACATAAGCTACACGTGAAATTGAGTTATTGATCATGATGAGTTATGAATACATGAATGCTATGCTTGTGAAATATGAGTTGTGATTAATCATGAAAAGATCTTATGAGTATGACATTGAAATTATGAGTTGAAATTGAGAATTAGGGTATAGCCAAGCCTCATACCGGCAATGAAAGAATTGTGAAATAATATTTGAAATGAGAAGACCAAGGTTGGGTCATGTGAAGTAAATGAATAAGACCGGTATAGTGGGAGTGCTACATTCTAAGAGTTGATTTTTATTCATGATTCAATTAAACTAAGGACTTAGATACATAGTGAAGATGTGATGAAAGTAAGAGAAAAACATTGAGTATGAGGGCCATTGGATTAGCGGCGTGAGAGTATTCACAGAATGTCCCATGATGAGTCATGATAGGGTGTGGATACTGCTCCAGAGTACCGTCCCGGTGGCGACGCTCGTGGGATGTTTGACGACTGCGGGTGGCATCATGTCTATGATAGAAGCTGAATTACCACAATATGCCTGCATGATGAGTCATGTGACAGTGCGTTGGGATTCCCTCTAGGGCGCCTAGACATGAGTTCGTAGGTCAGAAAACATCTAGGATACTTACCGTAGTTATAGTAGTAGATTAAGTCATGGTGAGGGATTGAACCCTACAAGATGAAGAACGACTAAGGGCTTGCCCTCGGACCTATATAGTATGGGCTGCATAGACTCTGAACAAGTGTGAATTAGTGTCATATAATATAAATAATTGCATTAAGGACTAAGTGCACATTCACAACACGACATCAATAGGATAGTCCCTTTAGCTTTGATTGTGACAAGTTTGTGGTTTGTTAAGAAATGAGAATCGTTATACTGTTTCCGGCATAGAGAGGATGGCCGTGTATAATATTTCGTCAGTTGAATGAACTGACGCGCCCACAGTTTTATATGCAGGGTAAAGATGATTGACACAATTAAAGTATGCATGCTACTCAAGATTGATTTAAATGTTGTACATTGTAATTTATTGTAAAATTGCTTCCAGCTGTGATAATGTAAAAGTGTAATGTAACTCTGATGAAAGAAAAGTTTTTATTTCCTTGTAAAATTGTATGAAAGAAGTGTAAAGATCCTGTGGAACTCGAATTCAGTTGTATTTTGGAATTCGGGGTGTTACAGTCTGTAAGACTAACCTCAGATGCTCAGCATGCTCTTTCCGGTTTCGAGAATACACCAGAATATCATCTATGAAGACCACCACAAATCTATTTAGGAACGGGGAGAAAAATCTATTCATCAGGCTCATAAACACTACTGGGGCATTCGTGACTCCGATGGGCATCACTAAGAACTCGTAATGCCCATACCTGGTCCTGAACGCAGTCTTCTGCACATCTACCGCCTTCACCTTCACCTGATGATACCCCGAGCGAAGGTCCAACTTTGAAAAGACTGCAGTACCGCCTAACTGATCAAATAAGTCGTCGATCCTGGGTAGTGGATACCAATTCTTCACTGTAACACTATTCAGTTCTCGGTAATCAATGCATAGTCTGTGGCTTCCGTTCTTCTATTGACGAACAGAACAGGAGCTCCCATGGTGAAACACTGGGCCTGATGAAACCCAAATCCAACAAACTCTAAATCTGCACTTTCAGCTCGGCTAGCTCAATCAGTGCCATTCTGCATGGGCTCTTCGATATCATCATTGTACCCAGCTGAACTTCATTGCCGAACTCCACCTATCGATCTGGAGTTAACCCGGGCAATTCCTCTGGGAACACATCTAGAAATTTCCACACTACTAGAGGTGCAGCCTCACAGCCTGTGTGCAGCACCATTGCACAACCTTCCTCATCAACCACCTTCTTACCACGCCCAAAGGTGTCTCCCCAGCATGGAACTCAAACTCTACACGGCCCGGGATCCTGAATACAACCTTCTTTGCTCGACAATCAATAACAGCATGAGACTCTCCCAACCAATCCATGTCGAGAATCACATCAAACTTTGAATTCTGATCACTATCAAATCTGCCTTGAAATCGGTGCCCCCAATTACCATAGGGCTCTGTTTGCACTCCCCTAGAGCAAACGACAACACCGCCACCTGTGGTGATGTTCTAAGCTGCCGGCATAACACTGCATTCCAACTGGTGCTGATCCACAAAGCGGGAGGAGATGAAGGAATGGGTCACCTCAGAATCAAAAAAATATGGGTATGGGAAGAATGAACTCATATCCATCAAGAAATAAATCAATGAGGACGACTGAAAAAAGACGAAAGAAATAAGGAATCAAGGAATTGAATAAGAAGGGATCAAAATGAATGGAATGAGACAAGTATCCAGATCAAGTTGATTATCAGTTTGTTCCTGTGAATGCATGGCCTATTAATAGTTGAGTTAATCCTGATCGAGTCAAGCCTGTCTAACGTATTAGTCAACTAACACATTAGCCAAACCTAGCTCTGATACCACTTAAAACCTATCATGCCCCGCTTCCCAAAAGGAATACGGAATACGAGTACGTGACAAAGCCCAGCCAATAATTTTCATCATTCATAAGCTGTAGGATCAAGTCAACATCATAACAAGGAACATAACAAAATATACTCAACCACGCATGCATGAATAATTTATTAATCAACAGAAATCATTTTAAACAAATATAAATATCCCAAATAAATTCAAGATCTGCATTAAAAGTAAAAACGTCGGGACTACAAGCTCATTACAAGTTTTACATAGCAACAAGAATTAAATAAACTCAAACACAAAAAATAACTAAAGCAAGTTTTTCCAAGCGAAGCCTAAAATATTTGCTCACCAACTCTGGCAGGAAATTGATCTCCAAAACCTGTATTTTAACATGTGGAAGAAAAATAGAGAACAAAAGACAGACACCCGTTAGTGCAGGTTACGGGCCGCAAGTAGTACAAGCAACGGGAATAGGAATAAGTGCAAAAAAGTATGAAACAAGGTTTGAAGTCAAGAGTATACAATATGATATGACAGGGATGCCACAAGTAGTGAAGTTCAAGAGACTAGCTAGTAAGTGAAACAAATCAAGTAACAGGATCGGGTAACAAATACAAGAAGCAAGAACAGGTAACAAGTGAGCATGTAATTTGTATCAAGTATCAAGTATCAAGTAACAAGTATCAAGTAACATGCGAGGTAGGTGTCAAGTGTGTACAAGTAACATGTTATTATTAAGTTTATTGTTTAATTCTATCTAGGAAGCACTTCACGCGTTCCATTTATTTACCACATGTTTGCTACTTAGAAACAAGTTACGTTAGGCCTAGTGGTGGATTTTATAGGACCGTGTGCTCAGGTCTTGTAGGAAATATGAGCATGTGGTCAAACCATGGGCACTAGAGGTGACCCCCGCAGGCACTAGAGGTGGCCCCCATCAAACCTTGATGTGTCACTTAGTTCCATCTGATTGCAAATACCTATCATGTAATCATATAATGAGCACTAGAGGTAACCCCTGCAGGCACTAGAGGTGGCCCGTCAACCCCCGATGTGGCACTTAGTTCTACGTGGTACTTAGGTCCATTTATCAAACAGGCATGAAAGTGTACACTTACCTATATTTATCAAATCATAGGAAACACGGGCCCCCTTCTGAGTACACTTACCTATATTGTACACTAATATGGTCTTTCCTTTAACCCTGGCTTGTTATTTATTATTGATATGACTAAAAATGGGGTTAAATCGGAACTGTTCAAATTGGGCACGGATCTTAAAGTTCACAGGGGCAAAACGGTAATTTTACCTACAGACGAGTCCGAAACGGGAACCGGGTCTCTGCTCTTGGGCCCAATAACCCGTGAATGGATCTGTTCAACTGAGAACGGGTCACAACCCGTTAGAGATCAGTTCAACAGGATATGAGGAAATCCTGGCTCGTCCTTATCTCTAGGAAGTGGTTCTAACCACTCCTATCCAGCCACACCGAGGAGTAGGGATTCGTTCTTATCCTGAAGGAGATCTCCCAGGAGACTATAAATACCCCCTATCTCCTACCGTTATAAGGTGATCACTCTTTGTCTACCTAAAGCTCTTTCCTTTTTTTTTCTTCTGAGTATTGACAAGAACGTCGGAGGGTTCATCGCCGAGATCCATCCCGGTGTTTCGAACATTTGTGCAGGTCCACGGGAGCACCAAGGAGTCGGCCTATCAACAAGGGACGAGGGTAGATTTGTCCTATTTGAGTTCTTGCAAATATACAAATTCATCTGATTACCCCCACACCGAAATCAGCGGCAACAATTATTATTATCAAAAAGGCATGAAAGTGTGCAAAACAGGGCAAGTAAACATGATCAAGAACATGGAACAAGTTTAGGCTAGGTGGAAAGAATATTCGAGTATAAAACAAAACATAATTTTCAAAAACAACGAGAATTCCAATTCTGGATAACATGATGTTACTGCACCAAAACTAAGATTCCCGTTGCTACAGGAATGCAAATCTGGATCAGTCAGAAAATCTAAAAACTAGACTTCCTGCCATTTCTAGATCATATAAACAAGATACATAAAAGTTGTAGCAATTTGTGCTAAAACAGAAAACTACACAGAATTCATGTTCAGTTAGAATTTGTAAAATTGTGTTTAGAAACATGAAATAGGTCTGAAACTTTATCAATTAATTCCAGAAAAATTAGGGGAGGTTCTCTTGTATGTTTAGTCTCATAATGCAAAATTTCAAGTCATTATCTTACAGGTAGCATAGTCAATTTAATTTGTGAAACAAAGTGACGCAGCAAATTTATGAATCTAAAATTTCAGACACAACAACACTAAAAAAGTGATAATTTACAAACTATAACTCAGAATTCAATTCTGTTAAAAGGGTTGTAAACTAGACTTATGGGGATACATTTCATGTTCAGAACTCAAGTCCAGATTCTGATGTTATCAGGGTCGAAACAGCAAACAAAATAGGAACAGCAACATAAGTGGGTTCTTTTATATGAAAAGTGTCATGATTGATAATTATTATGAGTCTAGATAAGTGTGTGATACAAATCAGGGCTCACAAGTAATAAATCAGTGCCCATGGCTATTCTCAACTCAAAAGAGAGCAAAATCAATACATGCATCATATAAACATGCATCTACAAGTCATGGTGATTCTTAATTTCGTGTGTTCTAACTAGCTGTGAAACGAATATATCAACAAAAGATTGTGACTCTTATGATCATGAATTGATAAGGCCGGCAACAAGTAAAAATAAGATCATGAATGATAAGCCAAAGAAGAGTCACAATTACAATTTACATGAGGTATCTTTTAATAAAAGCTTGTACTAGAATAACAAATTGTACAAGAAGATATTTGCCTTGATTGGATGATGACGTTGATCGACGATCGAGATCGGATGGATCAGATCGGCATAAATCTTAATGATGATGTAGATCACGGAAATCGACGGCTGAGATTCAACGATCAAGATCAAAGGGATCGATGGCTCAGATCTGATCTGGTCTTGATGTTGATGATCAAGATGATCAGAGATCAGACGGTCTAGATCTACCCACTGATGATGAAGATGATGATGGCCTAAATCGTGATCAGATCGGACGGTTAAGATCGCTAGCACCCTGATGATGATGATATGATGATGATCCGAATCGCGAGGAAGGATCAGAAAGCCAGAATTGTTCTGATCTGATGATGGCGACGATTGCGAGGAGATCAAACGGCTGAGATTTGAAGGTCAATCTCCCCCCGGTCAAATAGTAGCGATGGCACGAAAGAGCTTCGGCTGTGGCTACGGTGGTGTTGCGGTGGCAGCGTCGAGGGCCTCGACTGGGGGGCAGTCGACAGAGCCAATGACGACGATGGGAGTGGCGACGAGGCTCTGTTTTGGAGAGGGCAAACAGGGGAAGTGATGGTGACTGGCAATGGCAGAAGCTCAGGGATTCGGCAATGGCGAGGCGACGGAGGGGATGCAGTAGTGGGGGATGATAACGACGGGTGAACCACAGGGTGATGGGTAATAGCTTCAGTGGTGAGGTGAGGTAATGGGTTCCCGAGAGCGAGGTAATGAGGATGATGGGGAGATGGGTTCGAGGGAAGGTGGCAATGAGGTGCTCGGGGTCGAGAGTTGGGTTGGGGAAGACGAACGGAGATGGAGAAGGAGGGGGAATAGCGTCGCTTATTAGATGGGTTTCAACAGTAATAGGATAGGGGTTCTCATTGTTAGGGTTAATTAGGTTAGGGTTTAAATAGTTAGAGTTATTGGTGTAATATCTCGGATGGATAGTATATTTGTATTATTATTATTTTTAAAAATTAAAATATTTCTTATGGAAATAACTTAGTTTTAATAAATAATCATTAACTGTATATATATACTAGTAAGTATATATATGTATTGTATCGATTTTGTGCACTTGTACAAAATTATGAAATATGCTTTTTTGAGAAAATATATGTAATATTCCGGTCAGATAATAAAAATTATTTTTATTAATATTATTTCATAATTAAAATATTTTTGTGGAGATTACTCGTTTTAACTAATAAAAATTATCTGTATATATATATGTATGTACGTATATGTACTGTATCGATTTCGTACATTTGTACGAAATTATGTAGTATGAGATTTTGGAAAATTATTTATTATTTTTAATTAATCATGATCAAATTGGAGGTCTAGGATTAGATTGGGTGTAGATTGCAATATATACTTGCAATTTAAACATTATTTGTTGAACCACAAGAGAGAGACACTTGTCTCTCTCGACCACAAGCTCACTCTCTCTCCCTCTACAAATGGCCGGCCAACCCTTAGGGGCAAAGCCCCATTTCACTTTCTTGTTCCTCCATTCTCATCTCTTCTCTCTTCTTTTCACATATTGTTTCTTTTTATAATTAGTTTTTTGATTTTTTAGAAAATAATTGAGAAGGAAGAAAGAAAAGAATGAGAGATCAAATCAAAAAGAGGGAGTCGGTTTCTTTCATGGGTTGTTCTTGAGAAGAGGAGTAAGAACAAGGAAGGAGAAGGAGCTAGCTAGTTCTTCCAACCGATTTTTGGGTGGGGGTTTCTCTACTCCTGTTTATATTGATTTTTGTTTTTCTTTTATTGTTGTATGTGATAACAACTTGGACTAAATCATATGCATATAGGAATGGATGGATTGAGAATATCTATATAAAAAGATTGAAGGGATAGAACTTAACAAGAACACTAAAGATTCAACCTTTAATAAATAGTATGTTGTTATGATGGTTAGAATTAATTACTAATTCTAAAGTTGGAATTTTGACTCCAAATTAATATGAGAAGTTCTCATACTTGTTCTTACCATGCTCTAATTTTTGTAGATTTTTTTGGGTTAATTTACTGGGCTAAACAAATTGTTTCCCCAAAACAGCGAGCATAAAAAAACTGATGATTTTGGTTAATCTTGACATGGGTTTGAAGTAGGGAAATTTGATTTCTATACAGAATTAGAAAAGTTGTTAACTAGAGAGTTATAGTAGATGTTCTCACCTATCTGAAAGTCCATTTTTATTGATTTCTGATAAGCGTAGCAGGAGCTATGAGCTTTACAAGTTTTCAGCAAAACTGCTGTTTTTGGTTAATCTTGACATGGGTTTGAAGTCGGAAAATTTGAGTTCTATACAGAATTTAAAAAAGTTGTTAACTAGAGAGTTGTAGTAGATGTTCTTAGCCTTCTAAAAAGTCCAATTTTGTTGTATTCCGATAAGCATAGCATGAGCTATGAGCTTTACAAGTTTTCAGCAAAACTGTTGTTTTTCTTTAATATTGACATGGGTTTGAAGTCGGGAAATTTGAGTTCTATTCGAAATTTGAAAAAGTTGTTAACTAGAGAGTTGTAGTAGATATTCTCACCTTTCAAAAAAGTCCAATTTTGTTGAATTCCGATAACCGTAGCATGAGCTATGAGTTTTACAAGTTCTCAGCAAAACTGATATTTTTGGTTAATCTTGACATGGGCTTGAAGTCGGAAAATTTGAGTTCTATACGGAATTTGAGAAAGTTGTTAACTAGAGAGTTGTAATAGATGTTCTCACCTTTCTAAAAATTCCAATTTTGTTGAATTCCGATAAGCGTAGCATTAGCTATGATCTTTACAAGTTTTCAGCATAACTGCTATTTTTGGTTAATTTTGACATGTATTTGAGATCGGGAAATTTTGAGTTCTCTGCAGAATTTGAAACAGTTGTTAACTAGAGAGTTGTTGTAGATATTCTCACCTTTCTAAAAAGTCCAATTTTTTAAAATTCCGATAAGCGTAGCATGAGCTATGAGCTTTACAAGTTTTCTGTAAAATTGTTGTTTTTTGTTGATTTTGTCATATGTTTGAAATCAGGAAACTCGAGTTCCATAAAGAATTTGACGATGTGGTTAACTGGAAAGTTGTAGTAGATGTTCTTAGTTTTCCAAAAAGCCCAATTTTGTTGGATTCTGATAAGTATAGCACCGGTTATGATCTTTACAAAATTACAACAGCAACTTTCTCCTTGCTGAGTTTCTGTTTGGAGAGATTAGATGTTTTCGACCTCTTGTTGACTGAATCTGAGAAGGTTGTCAACTAGAGAGTTTCAGTATATGTTCTCACCTTTCTAGAAAGTCTTATTCTGTTAGATTCCGATGACCATAGATGAGTTATGACTTTTACGAGTCGACAGCAGCTGTCCTTTTGGTTGAAGCTCACTGTTTAGGGTGTTCGGAGTTTTCTCACCTTTTTGTTCGCTGAATTTAAGTAGGTTGTAAACTAGAGAATTTTAGTAGAGGTTTCTACCTTTCCATAGAGTCTAAATTTGTTAGATTCCCATTAGCGTAGCAATTGCTGTTCTAGTTACGTTGATAAAGAACCCATTTTTAAAAGTTTTTGTTAGTAACATGTTATTTTGCTACTAGGATTGTTAGAAGAATTCTATGTTTCAAGTTCTTATTAGTAGCATGTTATATTGCTTCTAGGTTGCTCGAAGATTTATATATTGTTCTATGTTCAATAGATCAAGTTGTAGCAACATATTGTATTGCTTCAAGGTTGTTACAAGATTCTTCTGTTGCTTCTATGTATAAGAGATTATGTTTTGAATGTTCATCTTGTATGTTAAATTAGTAAGCTTAACATGCATGTGAGTTCATGTTAGTAAGCTTATACACGAAATTCTAGTTCATGTTAACTAGAGTTGTCGTAAATTGTCATGCACTTGATTATGAGTAATAAGTGTTCCTTGTGCTCATAAGTCATGTAATAACATGTTTATGTTAGGAAATAGTTCATGCTAATTAATAGAATTTGTTTGTCTCATACGAAGCTCATTAGGCTCGTATGTAGTAATTATCTTGAATAGATAGGCGATTAGTGGATCCAAGGAGATCTTGTGAAGTCTAGGTTTAGACTTGGTAGATAGTGTCAACAATTGTTACACTCTCTTGTAGAGGGACACGTGCGGTGCTTTTTCATGATAAGTTGGAAGCACAGTGGCATGTCTCGCTTGTTTGAATCTTTTGGTTCCGTCTCATTGCAAGTTGAGAGTATGACTCTAGGTTGAGAGTACCTTGTAGCTCGTACGACCCCATTTGATTGGTTAGGGTTAGTGTTGCTGCTGATTTTGGTGTGGGAACACATAGATGAATTTGTGGATTCTTGAGAAAACGAATAAGGCAAACCTGTTGACCTGTTGACCTTCACTAACATGTTGGTCTTGTTTCTTGCCGCTGCCGCGAACCTGCAAAAAGTGCGATACACCGGGATGGATCTCGGCGACGCACCCTCCGACACTCTTGTCAGTGATCAGGAAGATTATGAAAGAGCTTTATGTAGAAAAAAATTGATTGCCTTCTTACGGTAGGGGGAGAGGGATATTTATAGTCGCCTTAGGGATCCGTTTCGAGATAAAAACAAATCTCTACTTCCCAGTGTGGATGGATAGAAGTAGTTAAAACCACCTCTTAGGGATAATTATGAATCTGAATTCTTCTTTATCCTTCTGAACTGGTTTGTAACAGGTTGGGACCCATACGTAGTAAGACAGATCCGTTTATGGGTTATTGGGCTGTAAAGAAAGACCCAGTTCCCATTTCAGATCCGTTTGTAGGTAAAATTACCATTTTACCCCTGAGAGCTTTACGATTCGTGTCCGATTTGAACGGTCCCGATTTAATCCTATTTTTAGCCATATCACGAACCCCCCACTCTTGAAGACTGAGTTTAACAGCCTTTGAGGAGTAGTTTGTTGTTCTAATGGCATACGTAATTTTATCGGAGTTCACGGGGGAGTTAGATCTAGCTCAGAGTGTAACGGTGTTATTCTGAGCTTGTAAAATACCCAAAATTATTCTCAGATTTTTTTGATTTTTTTTTCATTTTTCCAGATTTTTTCTGAATTTTTTGTGATTTTTAATCATTTTTTTGAATTTTATTCAATTTCCGAATTTAAATAATTAATTATCAAAAATTTTAATTAATTATTCTAATTTAATAATTATTATTTTTAGAATTTAAAATTATACTTTGAATTTAATAATTATTTTTAGAATTTTTTATTATTTTATCGATTTTAAATTAATTTGTCGAATTTTTAAATAAATAATTCAATTAAATAAATAAATAAATAAATAAATAAATAAATAAATAAATAAATAAATAAATAAATAAATAAATACCTGGACACGTGGCACAATCCTGCACGTTGATCATGATCAGACGAGCGCACATCGGGAGGCAGCAGTTTTTTCCCTATAATCATTTCGAAAACACGTATGTTCGACCAATCTGAACGTTTTTGTTCGACGACTAACTAGAAAGCGCCACGTGGCCGGTCAGCGTTGATCACCATGTGGCAATACTTTTTTTTCTTTTTCCTCTTCTTCTTCCCGCCTTCGTCTATCTTCTCCCTCCTTCGCCTTTCTCCTTTCATCGTCGACCTCATCTCCGACATCTTCTCCCCCTTCCCTCAGCGCGAGTATGATAGGCAAAAAGAGGATCTTGGTCGAGAGAGACACTAGTGTGTGGCAGCATCGATGAAGATTCGGGGAGCTCGACTAGTTCAGTGATGGGTGAGCTCGACGGTCTTGGGATGAGCTCGCCGGTGGAGGAGCTCGACTGTGGAGTTCGACGAAGTGGAGAGCGGAACTCAATGGCGATGGAGGAGAACGAAGCTCAGCATCGTGGGAGCTTGGCGAGGAGAGTGCTCGGCAATGGAGCCGAGGTCAGAGCTTGACATTGATGGAGGTGATCGATGCTGAAGTCCTCGCCTAAGCTTTGCTTGAGCTCGGCGAAGCTAGGGTGATCTTGATGTCAATGGAGGATCTCGACACAGTGGAGGGGGTGGAGCTCTTCTATAGGTTTTTAGAGCTCGGTGTTGTGGGGAGCTTCGACAGTGAGCTCGGAGGTGCGAGGAGAGCAGCGAACGAAGATGAGCTCGAGCCAGGGGTTGAGCAAGCTCGGCGAACGGGGCGAGGATCGAGCTCGACCATGGAGGAGTTGGCGAATGAAGGAGACGTTCGGCTTGCAGCTTCAGGAGTTCGGATCTCAGAGGCAAAGCTCGACGAACTTGGAATGGAGCTCGGGGGTTCATTACCGAGTTTGAGCGTGAGGTTGGCTATGTGGATGACAATGGTGATGGAGTCGAGGTTGGGAGCTCGACGACGGAGTGAGGGAGCTCATTGTGGGAGCTCGCTGATGACGAGGGGAGGGTCGACAAGGCGTGGAGGAGAGGTGTAGGGTTGCGGGTTTGGGCCTATAACGGGTCCAAACCCAACCCGTTAACCCATTAGTCTCTTTTTTTATTTTTTGTTTTGGGCGAATCTGAGCCATTGATCTAGATCTGAGCACGGATTGCGAGGAGAATTTTTTCTCATTTTTTGTTCGGAAATAGCTCTATTTGGCGTGTTGTGGCGGACGTGGCGAACGATGCGTCGAACGTGTCGAACGGTGCATCGAACGTGGCGAACGACAGGCAAGTGTTGACTGGTCAACGTGATTTTTCCTATTTTTAGTTCGGAAACACATCTGTTCGACATCTACGGCGAGCTTGTCGAGCGGTGTGTCGAACTTGGTGAACGATAGGCGACTGTTGACTGGTCAATGTCATTTTGCCTATTTCAGCTCGAAAATATGTCTGTTCGACATCTGTGGCGAGCTTGGCGAGCGGTGTGTCGAACTTGGCGAACGATAGGCGAGCGTTGACTAGTCATGTCATTTTGCCTATTTTCAGCTTGGAAACACGTCTGTTTGACATCTGCGGCGAGCTTGGTGAGAAGTTGTGTTGAAACTTACTTTCCTAGGGCTACAGAGGTCAGATCGGGGCTGTGTGACCCTTCGTTTCGAAGCTGATTCAAAGATCTACAACTTCTCTTTAGTGATAAGTCGAAGAATCATAATTCTTCATGGTCAAGATAGTCCCACAACATCTTTGTCTTCACGAAGTTGAGAAGAGCTTTGCATGACTCTACGGGAAGTTCGTTCTTGGAAGACAAGTTTGAGGAGCAACTCTAGGGGAGAGTTTTAGCTCTGAACTCATTGAGAAGAAGGCCGCTCGGGAGGTGAGCAGAGTAAAGAACATCACTAGGCTCTAGGAGAGAGACGTTTAGGAGACAAGTTTGAGGAGCAACTCTAAGGGGAGAGTTTTAGCTCTGAACTTGTTGAGAAGAGGTCCGCCCTGGAGGCGAGCAGAGCGGAGAGCTTGGCTCTAGGAGAGAGCCGTTCGGGGGACGAGTTTGAGGAGCAACTCTAGGGGAGAGCTGTGCTCCGTACTCATTGAGAATAGGTCCGCTCTGGAGGCGAGTGGAGCGGAGAGCCTGGCTCTAGGAGAGAGCCGTTTGGGAGACAAGTTTGAGGAGCAACTCTACGGGAGAGTTTTAGCTCTGAACTTGTTGAGAAGAGGTTCAATAGTTGTGGGAGCAATTCCGAGTGGTGAGCTGCCCCGCACTTGCTTGTTTGCAAGCGGCTAAGGCAATGTCGAACCAAGTGTTGGACTCCGAACCTATTATTAAGAGAGTTAACGAGTTGTAGTAGCAATTCCGAATGGTGAGCTGCTCCGCACTTGCTTGTTTACAAGCGGCTAAGGCAACGTCAAACTAAGTTTTGGACTCCAAACTCATCTTTTGAGCTTAGTAAGTTGTGGGAGCAGCTCTGTAGGACAAGCTGGGCTCCGAACTTACCGTTTGATGAGTCGTAGACGTGACTCAGAGAGATAGAAGTGAGGCAAGTGCAATAATTTTCAATAGAAAAAAGCTGGGTTTTATTAAGATGAACTAAGTGGCCGCTTCAATTGGGCGAGCCATTATTACATGCTTCTTGGCCGTGTTACAAGCATCGGCCTTATTGAAAATTGAAAACCTACTTCTACGATAGGGTGAGGGCCTCTTGGGAGGAGTTTGGTTCTCCCCCGATTGGACCTCCATGGATAAGGTGGAGGACAGCCCCAGGTTTGGAATCTTGGAACTCGGCGGACCTATTCGCTTGTAGGCTCCTTGGGATGGAGGATCAGCCTCGTCTCTTCGGACGAACTTGGGCAGGTGTCCCCACTGTATAAGTTCTTTGATCTCCTCTTTAAGAGCCCGACAATCGTCCGTATCGTGGCCGTGGTCCCTGTGAAAACGACACCACTGATCCCTGTTTATTTTCTTGCCAGGGGTATTCATTCTAGGGGGAGCGCGAAGCAGCCCTTCCTTGTCCACCTCCATAAGAACTGCTGATATACTTGCATTGAGGGGGGGGGGGGGGTGAACTTCTCAAAACGAGGATCTGGGCGGCGTTGGCCATTGTCGTCCCTCTGGTATTTCTGGGACCCTTCTTCGCTCATATTCTTCCGTTTGTTCCCGAAAGATGGTTCCTCAAGACTGGGGGGGTTGAGAGCCTCTTCCACTCAGATGTACTTCTCACTCCTAAGCAGGAGTTCTGAGAAGTCTCGATGAGGCTTTTTGGCAAGGGACGCCTTGAGGTTGGCATTAGTGACGTTGTGTCCGAATGCCGCAGAGGCTATGGATTGGTTGAGGGAAGCAATAGACCGGTGGTGAAGCGCTGAACGTAATCTCTTAGGCGTTCACCCTTTCATTAGTGGAGGGTCACCAAAGATATGCTTGTTTTCTCGGCCCGGCGGCTACTCACGAAATGAGTAAGGAAGAGCCATTCGAACTGATCGAATGAGAAGATGGAGACCGGGGTGAGTCGAGAGTACCATTCTCTCGCAGGCCCCTTCAGCGTGGCAGGGAAGGTTTTTCAAAGGAGCGTGTCTGACGCCTGGCAGATCATCATGAGAGTTTTAAAACTCTCGATATGGTCGGCGGGGTCCGACTCCCCATTGTATGACTCGAAGTTAGGGGGCTTGAAGTTCTCCGGAACCGGGGCTTCCATGATGGATCGGGAGAACGGGGGCCTGCTCCAGCGGAAATTCCTCGCCCGTTGTTCTTCTTCTCTGTCAAGTCGGCCAAGGCACCTCTCTATCTCGTGGAGACAGCGGTACACCGAGTCTTTCCTTCGGTCATATCCTACCGAGCCCCTAGACTCTTTCCCATGCAAAAGGGGACTAGGAGTGCGGTGGTGATGGTTTGGGGCAGGTTGAGGATTAGGTGCCCGTTGCTCGCGGTTGGGAGCGATGTTGAGGGCCCGCAGTACGGCCTCTTAAAAATCTTGGAACTCCGCCATTGTGACTGGTGCCTCTCCAGCTTGGCGGTCCCTATGTGTGGCTCGGCTTATTGGAGTATGACTTCTCCGCCGATGACGTTGAGGGGACTCTCTTCGCCTCCTCGGGGGAGGGAATCTTCTGGTCCTCGGTCTATGGGGGTTCCGGACTCTTGAGACCCCTGGGTGCTCAGGTTGATGGATTCCCCCAAGGGCTCGCCATCCTTTCAGGCGAGTTCGGAGGTCGACCCCCTTTTGGCGGCTGACAATCACTTGACAGAGATCCTGCTCGGGAGGGCTTTGAGAAGCCATAAAGTCAACTGGAGGATTGTGGATCGCGACATGGTCCTGAAGAGGATGCTGCTTTGGACAACTCTGACGAGAGCCCCCCTGGGCAGCCCCCTGAGACCCTGGAGGGGCCTGTTGAGGAGGAGGCTGGTTAAGAAGAACATCTTGAACTGGAGGAGAAGGAGGAGGAGGAAGAGGAGTGGTTCTTCGGCTGGAGACCGCTACCTTCCTCTTCTGTTTTGGAAGCATGGCTTGAAACTAATCTCGCTGATGAAGTTAGGTTGGATTGCTTTTTCGTTTTCCACAGACGGTGCCAATCTTTTGCTGCTGATTTCAGTGTGGGAGCACACAGATGAATTTGTGGATCCTTGAGAAAATGAATAAGGCAAACCTGTTGATCTGTTGACCTTCACCAACGTGTTGGTCTTGTTTCGTGCTGCTGCCGCGAACCTGCAAAAAGTGCGATACACCGGGATGGATCTCAGCGACGCACCCTCCGACGCTCTTGTCAGTAATCAGGAAGATTATAAAAGAGCTTTATGTAGAAAAATATATATTACCTTGTTACGTGGGGGGAGAGGGATATTTATAGTCGCCTTAGTGATCCGTTTCGAGATAAGAACAAATCTATACTTCCCGGTGTGGATGGATAAAAGTGGTTAAAACCGCCTCTTAGGGATAATTATGAATCTGAATTCTTCTTTATGCTTCTGAACTGGTTTGTAACAGGTTGGGACCCGTACCCAGTAAGACAGATCCGTTTATGGGTTATTGGGATTTGAGGAAAGACCCAGTCCCCATTTCAGACCCATTTGAATGTGAAATTACCGTTTTATCCCTGAGAGCTTTAAGATTCGTGTCCGATTTGAACGATCCCGATTTAATCCCTTTTTTAGTCATATCAGTTAGTGACATCGTTAAGGTAGTAACTGTTAAATATTTTTTTACCTATGATATGCCGAAGGGTGAGAGTTGGTGTTAAGGGTGATACCTTATAATCCGACTTCTCCTATAGGCCGACACTAGGTGGTGTTACAGTGATGTATCCCCTTGTCAAAGGGATACGGGCGGTGCTTTTTCATGATTAGTTGGGAGCACGGGATCCGTATCTCGTCTGTTAATTCCTGAAGTGCCATGATAAGAACGGGAGGTTTTCCTAGGGAAATAGACCCTACGATTCCGTCTGGTTCTATGCCTTCTCATGACGAGTTGAGAGCACGGCTCAAGGTTGGCTAGTATCTTGTGGTTCGTGTTGGCTTTTGAGTGAGGTCCGGTTCACCGGGTAAATAGTGGCAAACATAGACACCACTATTGTACCGCAGTACCGGAACTAGACCGTATCTGCAACCTCATCAGTCATGTAGTATTGTGTTAGGAACAAGATGGGTACAAGATTAGAATTCATGACGTGGGTTCAAATATGGAGAAACGGCTTGATATGGACATATGTAGTATGGGCTGCATACTGTTCCAGAGTCTCGCTTGCATTAGAATAAGTGCATCATTTCATTAGTTACCCTACATTAGCTTCTAAGTCATAGCATACACTGACACATCAAAATTATGTATACACGTTTCTCTTTTCATCAATCTGTTTGTTTAAATTGAGATTCGCTGCTAGTCATCAACCTTAAAGCATCAGTATATGTACTGATGTCCCTACTCAAATAGGTACTGGATTGCAGGACTACAGGTTCAGGGTTCAGGAGGACTCCAGACAAGTGGAGCATTCAAGTGGAGCACTGTGTTGATTATTGTTCCTATTGCTATATGTTTATTGTTGAGAAGTATCCAAGTGAAGTACCAAGTGTTATTAATTAATTATTGTACTCTAATGTAAATTTATTGTAAGTTGTAACACTTTGGCTTGTAAGGCATTATTGTCACATTAATGTAATGTATTGCAGTTTTATAACATACGGACTTGTAATACATTTGTGTAGAATAAAAAGTTTTAAATTTTTCTGTTTTTCTGTGTATGGTGGCTAATTGAAGGAAAATATTTTGGCTTATGTCACGGTTTCCCGGTATAGAAAATTGGGGTGTTACAGAGTGGTATCAGAGCCGACTTCAATTTACAGTCCAACACAGTAGGAAAATTAAACTTGGGTGCCTTATAGGAGTCAGGTTTTCGCTAGTTGCAGACAAATATAATTCATGTTGTTTTTTATTTCAAATTATGTTTTATAATTTATTTCTATATCTGGATTAATACCCATGTTTATTGCTTTCTACCTGATGTCTCGCGAAACCAGTAATGGTAGAAACAACCGGAATGAGGATGAGGGTAGTGGTGGAAATGGCTGCAGGTCTTGATATAAGGGCAGAGTTCGCTCGTATGTATCATGCATTCAGAGACTTAGCAGAGGCAAGCCGAAACAACATGCAGCAACAGGGAGCACACGCAGGTAACCGGGGAGTTGCAACTGCCAACCTTGTCAAGATGATCGAATCTTTCCGTAGGATGAGGCCGCCTATTTTTGAGGGCCAGGCAGACCCGAAAGCAGATGATGAATAGATTCGTTAGGTAGAGACAGTATTTGAGGTGATGTTGACACTGGATGACAGCAAGGTCAGGTTGGCTAGTATTCTACTAGAGAAGGACGTCGGGGTCTGGTGGTAGTCAGAGAAGAGGGGCATGGGCGAAGGGCCCATTGCGTGGGAAGACTTCTTAAGGGAGTTCAGGCAGCACTACTTTCCTTGGGATGTGCAAGAAGACAAGGCCATGGAGTTCTTCAACCTGAAACAGGGAAGCCTGACGGTTCGTTTATACGAGACCAAGTTCACGCAACTGTCCCGATATGCTCCAGAGATGGTAGAAGATTAGGTCAAGAAGGCCAAGAGATTCGAGCAAGGGCTCAAACCTGCACTCAGAACCAGGATGGTACCTTTGTGCATTCGGAGGTTTGAGAAGTTGGTCTGCCGTGCGGCAACGCGGAGCTTGATATGAACCAAGGATCAGAACTGCAAGTGAATTGTGGAGAGTGGAACAAGGGAAAGAGATCTGCACCAGCATCAGGATTCGAGAACCAAGGTCAGAAGCAGAAGATTTAGAAACCAGATAGCAAACTCGAAGGCACCAAGCCAGGGAGTTGTTTCCTGTGTGGTGAGCAAGGTCATTTCATGAGCCAGTGATCAAGAAAGGACCCTCAGATAGATACCCGTGTCTGTTACAAATGTGGAAAAATTGGTCATATCCGACCAGATTGTCCCCAGTTTCAGAAGAATAGCAGCAGATCAGCCCCAGAGATGAACCACAAAGGAAAGGAGCTGCTTCGCCAAGAGAGTGTTCGCACTTACAGAAGATGATGCCAATGAAGGCAAAAAAGTCATCGCCGGTGTTCAAAGAAGGGGGTACAACTAAGTTTGAAGTTGCATTTTGAATTTTATTTCAGGCTTAAGTAATATATGATGTAACACTTTTGTAACCGAATGGATTTATATATATATATGAAATCCAGGCAACCGTTTGTTCAATTTTGGTTCATCATATTCTTTTTGTCAGAATTATTTTTCAAGAAGTTGAGATATGTGCGGGAGGAAACTTTAGATTTTGTTTTGTTGATTACACGATCTGGAGCAATCCTCATTAGAAAGTTGTGCAAACTATAGATGAGAGTCCTGGAAGTCAGAAGTGGTGTTCGTAGGCCATGTCCTATTCTAAGAAGGGAGTGGCTACTGAACCGCAAAAGATTGAGGTAATGAAGGATTGGCCTCAACCGAAGATCGTGAAGGAAGTAAGAAGCTAAATGATAAGATCAGGCAAGCCAGTATTGAAGTGATTACTCAAGAATATAAATCAGTTTTGGCACGATTGAAGCGGCAACCGAGTCTAAATGAGCAAGTCAGAAGGCTTAAGCAAGAGATGCAGGGATTAAAGCACTGAAGCGGCAAGTTGATGAAGGAAAATCTCAGAATATCAGTATGGACTTCACCCTAGGAGTACCCAGAAGTTCTAAAATGAATCTTAATTTGGGTTATTGGGGGCCCGGTTGACGAAGTTTGCACATTTTTATCCAATGAAGATGACTTAGTCGCTAGAGAAATTAGCAGAAATCTACATTAAAGGCATAAGGAAGCAGCATGGAGTACCATCGTCAGTAGTTTTAACCGAGATTCAAGAGTTACGTCTCGATTTTGGCATAGTCAGCAAGCAGCTTTGGGGAACAAGGTCGGGTTCTTTGGAGAACCAGTTCGTGGAAGAGTCACTTCGAAACAGGAAAGCCGTATAAGCTTTTTTTCCTCGAGTTATTTAGAGTATGGATATTTTTCTGTTCTCCCGACTAAACGTAGTTATGAGGGAAAACTATTCTAAGAAGGGAGTATTGTAATATCCCGGTTGCATATTCTATTTGTATTATTATTATTTTAAAAAATTAAAATATTTCTTATGGAAATTACTTAGTTTTAATAAATAATCATTATCTGTATATATATACTAGTAAGCATATATATGTATTGTATCCATTTTGCGCACTTGTACAAAATCATGAAATATGCGTTTTTGAGAAAATATCTGTAATATTCCGGTTTGATATTAAAAATTATTATTTTATTATTATTTTAGAATTAAAATATTTTTGTTGAGATTACTCGTTTTAACTAATAAAAATTATCTGTATATATATATGTATGTACGTATATATACTGTATCGATTTCTTACAATTGTAAGAAATTATGTAGTATGTGATTTTGGGAAATTATTCATTATTTTTTATCAATCATGATTAAATTGGAGGTCTAGGATTGGATTGGGTGTAGATTGCAATATATATTTGCAATTTAAACATTATTTGTTGAACCACAAGAGAGAGACTGTCTCTCTCTTTACCACAAGCTCACTCTCTCTCCCTCTACAAATGGCCGGCTAACCCTTAGGGGCAAAGCCCCATTTAACTTTCTTGTTCCTCCATTCCCATCTCTTCTCTCTTCTTTTCACATATTGTCTCTTTTTATAGTTAGTTGTTTGATTTTTTAGAAAAAAATTGAGAAGAAAGAAAAGAAAAGAGATCTAATAAAAAAGAGGGAGTGGGTTTCTTTCATGGGTTGTTCTTGAGAAGAGAAGCAAGAACAAGGAAGGAGAAGGAGCTAGCTAGTTCTTCCAACCAATTTTTGGGTGGGGGTTTCTTTACTTTTGTTTATATTGATTTTTGTTTTTCTTTTATTGTTGTATGTGATAACAACTTGGACTAAATCATATGCATATGAGAATGGTTGGATTGAGAATATCTACATAAAAAGATTGAAGGCATGGAACTTAACACGAACACTAAAGATTCAACCTTTAATTAATAGTATGTTGTTATGATGGTTAGAATTAATTACTTATGCTAAAGTTGAAATTTTGACTTCAAATTAATATGAGAGGTTCTCATACACTTTCTTACCATGCTCTAATTTTTGTAGATTTTTCTGGGTTAATTTACTGGGCTAAACAAATTGTTTTCCCAAAACAGCGAGCATAAAAAAAACTGATGTTTTTGGTTAATCTTGACATGGGTTTGAAGTTGGAAAATTTGAGTTCTATACGGAATTTGAAAAAGTTGTTAACTAGAGAGTTGTAGTAGATGTTCTCACCTTTCTAAAAGTCCAATTTTGGTTAATTTCGATAAGCGTAGCATGAGCTGTGAGCTTTACAAGTTTTCAGCAAAACTGCTATTTTTGGTTAATCTTGACATGGGTTTGAAGTCGGGAAATTTGAGTTCTATCCGGAATTTAAAAAATTTGTTAACTAGAGAGTTGTAGTAGATGTTCTTAGCTTTCTAAAATTCCAATTTTGTTGAATTCCGATAAGCATAGCATGAGCTTTACAAGTTTTCAGCAAAACTGCAGCTTTTGGTTAATCTTGACATTGGTTTGAAGTCGGGAAATTTGAGTGTTATACGGAATTTGAAAAGGTTGTTAACTAGAGAGTTGTAGTAGATGTTCTCACCTTTCTAAAAAGTCCAATTTTGTTGAATTCCGATAAGCGTAGCATGAGCTATGAGTTTTACAAGTTTTCAGTAAAACTGATGTTTTTGGTTAATCTTGACATGGGTTTGAAGTCGGGAAATTTGAGTTCTATATGGAATAAGATAAAGTTCTTGGCTATAGAGTTGTAGTAGATGTTCTCACCTTTCTAAAAATTACAATTTTGTTGAATTCCGATAAGCTTAGAATGAGCTATGAGCTTCACAAGTTTTCAGCAAAACTGCTGTTTTTGGTTAATTTTGATGTGTTTGAGATCGGAAAATTTGAGTTCTCTACGGAATTTGAAAAAGTTGTTAACTAGAGAGTTGTAGTAGATGTTCTCACCTTTCTAAAAAGTCCAATTTTTTAAAATTCCGATAAGCATAGCATGAGCTATGAGCTTTACAAGTTTTCAGCAAAACTGCTGTTTTTGTTTGATTTTGGCATATGTTTGAAATCAGGAAACTCGAGTTTCATAAAGAATTTTAGGATGTGGTCAACTGGAAAGTTGTAGTAGCTGTCCTTAGCTTTCCAAAAATTCCAATTTTGTTAGATTCTGAGAAGTATAGCACCGGTTATGATCTTTTCAAAATTACAGCAGTAAGTTTCTCCTCGCCAAGTTTCTGTTTGGAGAGATTAGATGTTTTCGACATCTTGTTGATTGAATCTGAGAAGGTTGTTAGCTAGAGAGTTGTAGTATATGTTCTTGCTTTTCTAAAAAGTCCTATTTAGTTAGATTCTGATAATCGTAGCATGAGTTATGACTTTTACGAGTCGAAAGCAGCTGGCCTTTTTGCTGAAGCTCACTGTTTAGGGTGTTCGGAGTTTTCTCACCTTTTTGTTGGCTGAATTTAAGGAGGTTGTCAACTAGAGAATTTTAGTAGAGGCTTCTACTTTTCCATAGAGTCTAATTTTGTTAGATTCCAGTTAGCGTAGCAATTGTTCTTCTAGTTAAGTTGATAAAGAACCCATTTTTAGAAGTTTTTGTTAGTAACATGTTATTTTGCTACTAGGAATGTTAGAAGAATTCTATGTTTCAAGTTCTTATTAGTAGCATGTTATATTGCTTCAAGGTTGCTAGAAGATTTCTATATTGTTCTATGTGCAAGAGATCAAGTTGTAGCAGCATGTTATATTGCTTCTAGGTTGTTACAAGATTCTTCTGTTCCTTCTAAGTATAAAAGATTATGTTTTAAATGTTCATCTTTTATGTTAAATTAGTAAGCTTAACATGCATGTTATTTCATGTTAGTAATCTTATACACGAAATTCTTGTTCATGTTAACTAGAGTTGTCGTAAATTGTTAATCATGCACTTGATTATGAGTAATAAGTGTTCCTTGTGCTCATAAGTCATGCAATAATATGTTTATGTTGGGAAATAGTTCGTGCGAATTATTAGCATTTGTTTGTCTCATACGAAGCTCATTGGGCTCGTATGTAGAAATTATCTTGAATAGATAGACGATGAGTGGATCCGAGGAGATCTTGAGAAGTCTAGGTTGAGACTTGGTAGATTGTGTCAAAAATTGTTACACTCTCTTGAAGTGGGACACGTGTGATGCTTTTTCATGATAAGTTGGAAACACAGTGGCTTGTCTCGCTTGTTTGAATCTCTTGGTGCTGTCTCATGTCAAGTTGAGAGTACGACTTTAGGTTGAGAGTACCTTGTAGCTCATACGATTCCATTTGATTGGTTAGGGTTAGTGACATCATTAGGATAGTAATTGTTACTTAACCATTTTTATCTATGAATTGCCGAAGGGTGAGAATTGGTGTTAGGGGTGATACCATATCATCCGACTTCTCCTATAGGCTGATACTAGGTGGTGTTATTGGGATGTATCCCCCTGTCAAAGGGATACAGGCAGTGCTTTTTCATGATTAGTTGGGAGCACGGGATCTGTATCTCGGCTATTAATTCCTGAAGTGCCATGAAATGAACGGGAGGTTTTCCTAGGGAAATAGACCCTACGATTCCATCAGGTTCTATGCCTTCTCATGACGAGTTGAGAGCACGACTCATGGTTGGCTAGTATCTTGTGGTTCGTGTTGGCTTTTGAGTGAGGTCCGGTTTGCCGGGTAAATAGTGGCAAACATAGACACCACTATTGTACCGCAGTCCCGGTACTAGACCGTATCTGCAACCTCATCAGTCATGTAGTATTGTGTTAGGAACTGGATGGGTATAAGATTAGATTTCATGACGTGGGTTCAAATCCCCAAATATGGAGAAACGACATGATATGGACGTATGTAGTATGGATTGCATACTGTTCCAGAGTCTCGCTTGCATTAGAATAAGTGCATCATTTCATTAGTTAACCCTACATTAGATTTGAAATCATAGCATACACTGACACATCAAAATTATGTATACACATTTCTCTTTTCATCAATCTGTTTGTTTAAATTGAGATTCGCTGCTAGTCATCAGCCTTAAAGCGTCAGTATATGTACTGACGTCCCCACTCAAATAAGTACTGGATTGTAGGACTACAGGTTCAGGGTTCAGGAGGACTCCAGACAAGCGGAGCATTCAAGTGGAGCACTGTGTTGAATATTGTTCCTATTGCTATATGTTTATTGTTGAGAAGTATCCAAGTGAAGTACCAAGTGTTATTAATTAATTATTGTACTCTGATGTAAATTTATTGTAAGTTGTAACACTTTGGCTTGTAAGGCATTATTATCACATTAATGTAATGTATTGCAGTTTTATAACATATGGACTTGTAATAAATTTGTGTTGAATAAAAAGTTTTAAATTTTCCTATTTTTCTGTGTATGGTGGCTAATTGAAGGAAAAGATTATGGCTTATGTCACGGTTTCTCGGTATAGGAAATCGGAGCATTACAATTGGGTTTAGGGTTATTGGATAGCGGGTTTGAATAGGATCCAAAAGGATATTGAGTCAAAAATCAATATAATTAGGCTATTTGAATTAGATGAATTGAATCAGTCAATTCCCCATGAAGAAAAACAATCTAGAACTGATAAGAACAATGCAATTGACGTAGATTGGGCACGAAATTGAGTCAAAATCAAAAGATATAACTTTATTAGAATCGGAAACAAAATACAGGATTTTGAATTGATAAAAAGAGTACAATAAAATGAAATATAGAAGAAAATACAAATACAGGAAACAGAGGTTACACAAGTGGTCTACCAAGGGGTCTACCAACTTGAAGACCTTGGGGGGAAGAAGATACCAAGAACCTGAAATGCCAAACATCTTATAAAGTATAATGAAGGCGCATAAACGTCCTCTCTTAGCAGTTATCTTTTTTAATTGTTAATAAGGCCGACACTTATAGTGTTCACACCATGTAATAACGGCTAGCAATGAAAGTAGCCACTTAGTTTATTTTTTCAATAAAAATTTACCATTTACTTTTTCAAAGATCTTGTACAATTCTATGGACATAAACAATGAGTTAAATGCCAAGCTTACTCCTAAAACTGGCACAAAAAACTCATTAGAAGCTCCTTATAAGACGAGTTTGGAGTCCATACACATGGCTCAGAGTTACTCTAGTAATTTGCAATGAAGCATGTTCAATGCTCAACTCTCCATTTGACCTGCTTCTACAATCTGTCAAAACCTTCAACAACAAGTTCATAGTCCATACCATGGTTCAGAGTTGCTCTAACAACCTACAATCCATCACGTTATTTTGCAATTCGATCTGCTTCTGCACCCTGTTAAACCCTTAAATAACGAGTTCGGTATCCATACCCATGGCTCGAGTTACTTTCACAACCTCCAATCAAGCAAGGTCAGAGCTCAACTCTCCATTAGATCTATCCTAAAATATGTTAAAACCCTTACAGACGAATTACATGTCCATAATTGGGGATTGCAGTTGCTCCAAGAAACCTACAAACAAGCAAGTTTGGAGGTCAATTCGTCGCTCGAGGTGACTCACAATTCGTTGGAGGACCCATATAACAAGTTCGGAGTCCAACTCCCTCATAGAGTTATTCCTACAACTAGCTAAGCACAAAGCGGTAAGTCCAGAGTCCAACTAGCTAATCCCCACGACAATGAATTACACGACAAGGCTCAAGCTTATAAAAGATCTTTCATTGCATAAACAACAAGTTTCTTTACAATTGCTAAATTATAATGGATCTATGTCTTGGGCTTGATATCACTACCAAAGTTTACAAGCACAAAACCATGAGCCTTATTACAACTGCCGAATTACAATGAGTTTACACTTCATGTATAAGCATTACTACAAAGGTTCGGTAAAACGCTAAGCAATATAGCAGTCCTGCAAGTTGATCTACAGGCCGTCCTTCTGGCTGCGCTGGGGAGGGATGTTCCTCCTAAGGGATACAATCTTTCTTGCAGGCCTTCTACCAGACACCACCTCTCCTGGGCCGCTTGAACTCTTGGAAAGAAGCCCCAACCCTGTGGACTGAGTTTGAAGGCCGTAACTGGATGCACGCGACCCTCCCCGGGTAGAAACCAAAGTTGACAACATGGTCACCCCGCTCTGGGCATCACCAGGATAATGAGAGGCCACACGTGCGATCGAGACGGCTCCTCCAACCACTGGTCTCGCTCTGCCAACTGTCGCTCCTCCAACTGTCGGTCCCGCTCCGCCAATTATCGCTCCTGTTCTAACAAAAAAATTACGCGAGGTGCTGGCAGTGCGCAGCCCCCAAGCTTCGCTTGGAGACGGTATACCTCCAAATTCCTTTCAACAAGCATCTCCCTTAGAAGAGCACACTCCCCAATACTATTCTTCATCACTTTGGGGGGCAAGGGCATGCCGACGAGATGATCGACGTGAAAATGAGTTAGCTAACAGTCCCTTTCAACTAACACTGCCTTGAGATGAAGCATCTCCAAACATTCTTCACCTGAATGGTCACGCAAACTATCTAATGCTAATTTTATTACGCGTAGCCTGTTACGAAGTTGCTCAACTTCGCCACCTTGTGGATTCCCCCCGACACCCACAACTATCTATCAACGAGAAGGACCTAAAAGTTATCTCCACATTGATAAGGTGGAGAATGCAATCACAAAAGAGATAAAAATTAGAATAACTCCAAGTATGCCGAAACGATACACATGTATTGATAAGCAAGAAAGCATTTTAATCAACTAAAAGGGAAGATACAAGGATGCAGTGTCCAAACTGCTATATGGAATCATACAACAATCAAAAGAGAGAGCAACTAAAGCGTGAAGGAGGAATTAGGGATCCACCTGCTCGACGGGATTACATGCAAGGAGCCCCAACCACCTCCTTTCCCTTACCCTTCTTGCCAGAACCACTCTTCACGTCCACCACGGGAGTACCATCATCATCACATTCCTCCCTATCTCCATCGTCCCTGGGAGCTTCTCCAGAACGAAGCATCACATGGTACCCCTTCCCAGTGAAGTTGGGAACACGCTCAGCCATATGTGAGATAGCCCGGGCATAGGTCCTATCGATCACGTTCTGCAGTCTAGCCTTGGCCTCAGCCTCCACCTTGGCCTCTGTTGCCTTCACCCCCAAGTCCATCTCAGCCTTCGCCTTCTACAACTCCAACTCAAGGTCGGTAACCCTTTTCTCAGATGTCTCAAACTTCTTGCCTGACTCTTCTTCTCTTTTCTTTGATGCCTCTCGTTTCTCGTGAAAATCCTCCCCCTCCTTTTTCAATGCCTCCAAATCCGACTTGCACCCTGTGGCAGTTTGTTTCTTCTCCCTATCTGCACAGAAGACCTACGCCCTCTACTCCTTCTCCTTGGTGGCACATAAGTTGACCAAATAGCCGAAGTGACAAGCCATCTAGGAAACAAAGAAAGAAAACTTTCAGTCATTGATCTATAAAGGGAAATAAAAATTACACTTCGAAAATACAAGACGTACCATCATTTGGGCCAAAGCGATCTCTAGGACAGACCTCTCAGGCGACAGCTCCATCTTCAACCTCTCCCGATCATCTGGAGTTGGGAGATGACGAATCCCATCCATACAAGTTGTCGAATTACCAAGAAATCTCTCTTGTTGTTTCATGCTCCAATTGGGAACATTGATCATATCCTGTTTATCACTGAGAATGGTCATGGCATAGGCAACCGATTGGGGGGGGGGGGGGGGGGAGGGCAGCACTGGTTACAATAGCCATCAAGGAAGAACTGTTGGTGTATGCCCTAGATGCTAGTTGTGTAATGACATTACTAGTTTACATTGTATCATGATATTTATTTCATATATGAGATATTTTATTTATTGTGTTGTTTATTGTGATTAAATGAACATAAACAAGTCCTTAGAATAGTAGGTTCAATACCGTGGGATATCAAGTGGATGACTTGATTGTGAGATCCTGTTGGTTGTAATCAGAACACTATTCTTAAATATCCCTAGTCAAGTATTATTGTAAATTAGGACAACAATAATATATAAAGACTAGTATGTGCGTAGAATGATGACCATATTTCACAGGTCATGGATATGAGATATTAAGTCTTCACATGTGTATATATTAGAGTAATAATGTACTGGACTGACCCACCATGAGAATGCTACGCGGATCGTTATGTGAGTGTCATAAGCGGTTCTCACAATGACCATGGTGTACGTAGTCCTTTGACTTGAAGTTACTACCGTTCCCTACATAAGAAGTTGTATGTTTTAATGACGTCAAACATTTCTTCTAATAAGGTGATTATAAAATCGACTATTGGATATACTAAAAATCATGCAGAGGGATGTGAGTGACTTAGATAGGATTTGTCCCTCTTACATAACATGAGCAATATCTACAGGCCCCTTGAGTGTGACTGCAAAATGCATGGTCGTGATCAAATGATTCAATGTGAGATATTGAGCTCATTTTTTTTAATAAGTCTACTGAGAATCAAGAAACCAAAAAATGAACTATAAAAGGGTGACACGCTCTATGCCTTGTGGTCAATTAGATATATGGATAAAAGGACGAGACTACATGGTAACACTGGTCATGGATATGTTATGTCAAATCACTGTCATTCCCGTTACTTGAGTAGCAGTGATATATTACTAGATACCACTCACTATTTGTAATACTCGAATATGATTTTAGTGTTACTGTCAACGTAATGGGAACCTACAGGGCCACATACTTAGAATGAATCAAAATTGGGATTTAAATTCATAAGATGAATTTAATTGAGGATCCAAGTAAGACTTGAACTCGTGACATTAGTTGGACAATTAATTAGATTAAATGGGTTGACTAAAGTTCAAAGGCCTACACACGAATTTGAACCAGGCCAGATTGTGAGCCCAACAGCCTCATTACTCTCTTAGGGTTGATTTTCTATACGTATATATATTATACATATCTGTTGAAAAGACACGCATGAGAAAACCCTCGCCATCACAAAAATTGTGTGAGAGAGAGATCGTGAGGAACATCCCCTTCCCGCAGCTAGCACTGCAGCGTGAGGGAAAGCTTGATTTGATCTGTTCATGTGGATATCGCAGCGGCACAGCAATATTGTAGTGTTTTGATCAACATACTGTGGAGACAGCGGATCCATCTTCAAGGTATAACTCCTAAACACGATTTATGGCTTTCGCATGTATACATGGCTAGGTTTCGATATTTTTTTTGTGTGACTTTTCCGCTGTGTATTAAATCTGAGATTAACCTTGAAACCTAACAGTGGTATCAGAGCCAATTGCGAAATCATAATTCGGTTATGTATGATAAGTGATTATTCATGATACGTTCTCACTTTTGGTAGAAAGATTCATATGTGATATAATTTTTGCAATAGTTGCAATATAAGGATTCGTTTATGTGTTGGTTGTTAACACAGATACCACACTAGGATAGCCATCAGTTTGGAACCATTAAAAACCCTAGAAAGATGTGATTTGCAGTGACGTTAGAGTTTCTTAAATCATGAATAGTTCATGAACCTGAGTCGATTGCAGTGGCATTAGGGTTTCTTAGAACATAAAGGGTTCATGCTCTGGAGGTGGTAAGGGATGATGAGAAGGACCCCAGTGCCAGCTCTACGTAGGGCAATAATGATTTCCTAAAAATGAATCCTTTTAAAATAAACTAAATAAAATCAAAATCATAACAACATTTTCTTTGATTATTATGTTCTGTGATGCATGATGCATGGTTGTGGCCTTAGTTTTGTGATGCATGGTTTAGTTCTGTGATACATGGTTTATGTTCTGTGATGTATTTTTTATATTTTGGTATTTTAAATACGGCATGCGTGTCATGCCTTTCTCTCTACATTCTCAATATAATCCCTTCTCTCTAAACTTCAATTGTACATTATTTCTTTATATGTAAATGTAATCTCATTGAGTAGGCAAGGAATTGGCAACCATACAAGGACAAGATTGGGAAGCTACTTGGAGAAGACGGTATAATCCCTTTGTTCAGTTTTTGATACTCTCGTTGGCTTGAGAGAATCAGTGTGTTAGGGCCACAACAATGTCACATAAATTTTATGCTTTTAATTTTGTATGTTGTATGCTAATGGATAATGAATGGTGAGATCAATTAATAAAATAACAAAATCCTTCAACCTAAATATTAAGTTGCAATAAGATGCCTTCCAATGCGTGGCACTCGTCTAGGCTAGGATCGACTAAGTGTAGCTTTGCCAAAGTAGGGTGCCTTTATCTATCCTAGTAAGACACAATGGGATAAAATTAATATTCAGTTGCCAACCATTGAGTCTGACTTAACTAGACTATTTAAATAGGATTGAAGGTTTAGAGGCATAGAGTTGGGGTTTAGTCTATGAGATAGATTAGAGTAAGTGTTACTCACCCAACTATCCAAGAGTTGCATATAATATAATTGTGAAATTTTCCCTACCTTAATAACTGAATTTTTGGTGATCAGCCAAAGCTGACTCAAAACTATGTGAAATATGGATCTTCACCTATTAGAAAATCTTACGATGGAATTTTCCGAGTCAATGATGAGGTTCGTTGATTTGAATAAAAATAGTAGGAGGCACATTTAATAAAAGACCTTATTAAATATTTCATTGTCATGATACACTATGCATATTTTTGTTGATGGTTAAATATTTCTTTCTTTGCATATTTTTGTGAAATGATATTTACTTTGCATCTTTTTGTTGATAGATTACCATGGCATCTAACACATCAAATAACCTATCATTGCGATCTGTCATTGAGAAGGATAAACTGTCTGGGATAATTTTTTTTAGACTGGTACAGGAATCTGAGGATAGCCCTCAGGCATGAGAAAAAGCTGCATGTTCTAGAGTAGCATATTCCTGATCCACCTGCTGCAAGTGCCCCTCGCACCGAAAAGGATGCTCATAAAAAGCATCAAGATGACGACGCTTTGGACGTTGACTATCTTATGCTAGCTACCATGAACTGTGAGCTTCAGAAGCAACATGAGAACATGGATGCCTACGATACAATCGTACACCTCAAGAGGCTCTATCAAGAGCAGGCCAGGCATGAGAGGTTTGAAGTCTCAAAGGAATTATTTCAGTGCAAACCGGTAGAAGGAAGCCCTGCCGGAACTCATGTGCTCAAGATGATTGGGTACATAGAGAACCTTGAAATGCTTGGTTTTCCTTTGGTCAAGAGTTGGCCACTGACTTAGTCCTGCAATTGTTGCCGAAAAGTTATAGTCATTTCATCATGAACTAAAACATGAATGAAATTGAAAAATTGCTACCAGAACTGCTAAGCATGTTGAGAACTGCTGAACAAAACATTAGTAGGGGAAAGACCATTTTGATGGTCCAACATGCCAAAGGTAAGGGCAAGGGTAAAAAACAGATTAAGAAGGGCAAGGGCAATTTCAAGCCCAGCACTTCTGCCTTGAAACCTAAGGGTTGGGTGGCGAAGGAGGGAACATGCTTCCACTGTGGTGAGACCGGACATTGGAAGAGGAACTGCCACAAGTACGTAGAGGAGTTTAAAAAGAAGAAAGGAAGTGAGACTTCCATTACAGTTATTTTTGTTATAGAAGTCAATTGATCTACTTTTGCATATTGGGTATTAGATACTAGATGTGGGTCTCACATATGTGTAAATGTATAGGTTCTCAAAAGGAGTAGACTACTGGTTAAGGACAAAATTTACCTACGAGTTGGAAATGGAGCAAAAGTTACTACTTTAGCTGTAGGGACTTGTCATTTATCATTGCCCATTAGGCTTATCACTGAGTTAGAGAACTGTTATTTTGTGCCTGCTATTAGTAGGAATATTATTTCTATTTCTTGTTTGGACAAGAAGGGTTTGTAACGCCCCGAATTCCAAACACAGGTAATTCGTAGAAAAACAAGATCTTTTACTTCAATTTCATACAAATTTACAAGGAATTTAAAACTTTTCATTTACAACATTGTTCTTTACAATAACACAGCAGAAATGAATAAGTACAATACAACATATGATAATGGAAACTCTTCAATCTTATATCAACCCATCACAGTGACTTCAAGTCCATCCCAATCCAATCCTGCACTTGAAAACTGTGGGCACATCAGTTGCATACAACTAACGCAATGCTATAATACAATGATTTCACCATCTTAACAATCATAAACTTCAATGAAGAAAACATAGAAGTGACTATCCTAATTATGTCTGTGTATGATATGACCTAATGCCTAATGCAGACATTCACACTACAATGACACTAATGCATATTTGTTCGGATTCTATGCATCCTATACTACATAGGTCCGAGGGCAAACCCTTATCGTACTCCTCATTATAGGGTGCAATCCCTCGCCATGCAACCTACAACCATGACTACTATGAGATTTAGACACTCTGCAAGTATTGGTTCTCGCCCAATATACTGGAGATCAATCCCACTCTGTGGATCATCCTGGGGCCTATTTCATCCCTCGTTGATGTGAATATTTGCAAGTGTACAAAATCGCAACAAGTAGTATAGTTTAAGTGAATAGAGTGTCGAACTCACAGGGACTAGATATTTTATTGAGTACCGATATTACTAGATTAATCACTATTTGGGAGATCGAAATTTATAAAGGATAAAACAACTAAATTAAATTAATATAATTAAAGCTAACTAAATTAGTGAAGAGGGAGAGGGCTGTGAAACTGTGAAGTTCTTGTACTTTGTTAATGGTAAAATTAGTTCTGGGGCTCTTGATTTCACCTAGTTTATCACACACACAAATTATAACTCCTTATGAATAAAAATATTATCTTTCCAAGTTGTAGACCAAAATCCTAAAAATATTCACTACTCTATCCACGCAGCATAAAAATTATTCTCAACTAATTATTTGCCTATTCATCAAATTATTAATTGAAAATTTATGGATTTCTTAACGGTCACGTCCTCCAATAACGGTGTTTAATTTTTATTAATCACAAATCACCAGTTCGGTCTTTTCATGATTTAAAAGATCATACAAATGTCTATCCACCAATTTTACGCATAAATAATAAAAATCAACACACAACTAGGAAAAATAGAACAATAATAAGGAATTAAAATTGTGTTCTACAAAACTAGGCTACATCTTAGCCTCTAGAAAAATAAATTTAGTTCATATTCAATTTGCAACTAAAAAAAATAGTTTGGGATTGCATCATAAAAATGTAGAGAAGAAGAGATACAAAAAATATAAAAATAATGTAAACCGAACTCCTAGAACCGAGTCCAAGCCTTTATCTCTCTTCTGTCTCTCTGTCTCAAAATCCGAAGCCAACTTGTCGCCTCAGAACACCTCGGGACACGCGCCAGCCGTCAGAGCCGTCACGTCTGAGCCAGTATGCGCCACGTCACTTGGGGGTCCCTCCTGTCAGCGACTGCACGTGCACACCTTCACGTCAAAGTCGCCAGGTCAGCACCGAAGTCACTTTGCCACGTGTGCACAGCACCCAGATGCCTGTCCTTTCTCTCTGTCTGCGTCGCCTAGTCAGCACGCCAGAGGTCACGTCGCTGTCTCTGAGCCGCACGGTGTTCTCTCCCTTTTTCTCTCCAATTTGCACGCAAGAGACAGCAGCTACTGTCTACCTCTCTTTTACTTTTTTTCTCTTTTTTTTATTTGTTTAAGATGTAGCCGTCACCTCTTGGTTTTTGTGCTTGTGTCTTGTACATATTTATAGGAAAACGGGAGAGAGAATTAAGGTTTGCGCTTTTGCAGAAAAATCCCCTCTTTTCATTTATTTCCTTCCTTCTTTAACCAGATATTTATTTCTTTCTCCTTTCTTCTTCTCTTTCCTTTTCTTGCAAACACGTGCTGCATACACAAAAAATAATACCAAAAATTAGGGTTTTAAAAAATAAAATAAAATTAATTAGTTTAAAAATTAATTAAACTAACTAAAAATCATGTTAGCTCATCTAAACCCTTTTAAAATTATTTATCGCACTTTTAGCTCAACAAAACAATAAAAATTAATAAATCCATAGTTTTGCATTGTTTGTTGATTTTTTTCCAAAAATCTTCACTTTTTGCATCAAAAATCTTATTTCTTCAAAAATAATTAATTAATTGAAATCTTATAGAAATAAGATGAATTATAAACAATATCAACGAAAACAAGCAATTTTAATGGGTAAATGAGTACAAATATTTATATATAAATTAGACACGTCACTCGTCCCGGAATACTGGGGATTGTTTCACTCCGCGAGTCATCCTGGAACCCTCATTGCACAAATGTCCCATGATCATCGCTCTCGTCTCGGAATACTAGAGATCAATCCCACTCTGCAGATCCTTCTGTGGCGTAATTCATCCATTGTCCCGGAATACTAGGGATTGTCTCACTCCGCGAATCATCCTGGAGTTCATAACTCACATTTGCTATTGTTTCATCATATCTCCAACTAGTAATCGTCCTTAAGTTTAAATTATAGTTATTAAGACCTAGAGCTAGCTTACCCACCGGGCTTAAACCAAAACACTGAGAATGTTAGCCCATATTGGCTACTTCTCAAAGAGAAAGTTAACCCACACTGGCGACTTCTCAAATTTCAAATATCATAACTTGCTGGTATTCTGGGTCCCGCTCACTCTAGAACAAACAACCATCTCAATAAAAAGATCAACATAGGTTACATCTAACATCATCATAAATATCTCATTCATTATTCATCATTTCTTCTTTATCTATTCTCTTTATGTTTATCATCTCAATGAAAATGAACACTTATAACAGTACAATTGATCAATGTCTTGTAGACACACTCAGTTAACATTTCTGATTTATCACTTAACAATATTCAACAACTTTTAATTGATAAACCCTTGACGAAACCTCGCGTGATTAACATTTCAAATTTTTGCTTTTATTATCTCGTAATGTTACGTATAGCACCCTCTGCATGAGTTTATAAATTTGTATTCCACTCCCGAAATTTCAGTTCATTTTAACATAAACAAATACCCTCAAATTTAAACTAGAAACTAAATTCATCTAGTATATTGTCTAATATAACTTTTAAATTTCCGAAAATACTTCTTAAAATTGTGTAGAATTATTTCCAAATGTTCTAATAATATTCTAAAATATTTCTACAATTTTCTCCAAATTTTAAAAGTATGAAAATCCCAAAAGAAAATAAAAGAAAACAGATGTGTACATCCGGGATCGAACCCAGGCGCACAGCAGCAACCACAGTCGCCCACACTAGCCAGGAAGCCCAAAGGCTTTCGGTGTGAAGATTTTATAGTAATTGATTTTAAGTCCAATTGCCACTGGAGTAGTAAAAATCAAATTTCAAGAAAAACAAAGCTATCCACGACTCGAACCCGCAACCACTAAACTGTACACAACGCCCTAAAACCCACGTGCTAGCCAGGCAGTCAAGCCTCGTGTTCTGATTAGTTTACTATCCTAACTCTTTTAATGCAACTCTCTATTTCTTGAGTTCATTAAAAATTTCGATATCAAATTTCTATGCATTAACTTATACAATTCCAGAGAATAATTTTTCCTTCAACATTAGTGTATTAGCCTGTCATAAATCCTATAGCAATCTGTTCCCAAAATAAGGAAAATTATTGCCCAACTAGCATAAATTGTTCATAGTTCTACAACTTGAACTATATAAATTATTGTTCTCTATACAACTACATTCTTGGGGAGTTTTTCCCATTACTACGTTATATAGAGAAATTTGATTTCATGGGTTTAATTAATAATGATCCACTAGATAAGCATTCTATAAAACTCCTATTAATTCAATTATTTACTACATGATTGTAATTGAGCATGTACTAATAAATTTTGCTAGAGATGATACATTACACCCACATGCCAATTTCATTATTCATCTACATATCTCTAACATGCACAATCACTAACATTTTAGAAAATAATGAAAACCCCACATATTCACATACTAACTATGACTAAAAGTGCATAATTAAAATTTTAGAAAACTTCTACACTGATACCCACTAATTAAATTAACATCTACATATGTCATGGCTAGCAAACACAATCTACAAAATTTTAGAAGACAATGAGAACACCCATCTTAAAAAGAGAATTCCTAGTAATAGAGACTCATAGCAAAAAGCTCCAAACTTCTCCAAAAATCCGCAAGCTCCTAGCTCCAAAAATCCCGAAATGAAACTTCTTGACTATCTTTCTGTTCTCTTTTTTTTTTAAATTTAATTTGTGTCCCTATATGGCTAAAGTGAGGAGGTATTTATAAAATAGTGAGTGGTTATAATAACTCTCCACCTCCTGAAAGAGCTCCCCACTCACACACTCACTCCCCCACTCTCCCACTCTCACCTATTGGCCAGCCATTTCATGGAAGAAGAGCATGTGCACGTGCACCTTATGTGTGTGCACACTTCTTCATACAATTTCATTATTAGTTTTTAATTAAATTAGGTGTGTATGTAACACATTGTATTATGTACTAGTTTATCTAAATTTTAAATGAGAGTTCATGCACGTTGAATGCACACATAATAATTAGGGGCTTTAATTTATAATAGTTTTAATGTGTTACTAAATATAGATTTAAGCCTAGTTGATTTTATTAAAATTAACCACACACTAGAGACTTGTAAAATGAGAGGAAACATTTTCATGACTCAAGAGAATTTCATTAATCGACACGTGCACAAAGTTACGTGCAAAGTACGTGCTAAAGAAAATATTAAAAAATATTTTTGGGGATGTTATTATAATAAATGAAAAAAGTTGTTTTATTTATTTGAATGATATCTGTTATTGTAGTGCACAATTGAGTAATGAACTTTATATTCTCGACCTCAAAATGCACATCACTAAGAGGTTCAAGTCAAATGATACGAACCCAACTTACCTATGGCATTGTCGTTTGGGCCACATAAATGAGAACCGCATATCCAAACTCCATAAAAATGGATTATTGGACCCATTTGATTTTGAATCATATGAGGTATGTTAACCTTTTTTGTTGGGCAAGATGAAAAATGCTCAATTCAGTGGAAAAGGTAAAAGGGTTAGTGATCTTTTAGGTCTCATACATAGTAGTGATGTCCTGCGGACCTTTTAACACATTTGCTAAAGGAGGTTTTCATTACTTCATTACATTTGCTGATGATTTCAGTAGATAGGAGTTTGTGTATCTAATGAAACACAAATCAGAGTCATTTGAAAAGTTCAAAGAATTCAAGAACGAGGTACAAAACCAACTTGGTAAAAGTATTAAAGCCCTTCGATCAGATCGAGGTGGTGAGTACTTAAGCCAAGATTTTGATGACCATCTAAAAGAGTGCAGGATATTATCTCAACTTACACCCCCTGGAACAACGCAATCGAATTGTGTCTCTGAGAGGAGGAACCAGACCTTGTTAGACATGGTTCGATCTATGATGAGTCATGCAGACATTCCAAGCTCTTTCTGGGGACATGCTCTATTAACAGCTGCTTTCACACTTAACCGTGTTCCATGTAAAACGGTTCAAAAGACACCATATTAGATATGGACTGGGAGGCATCCTAGTGTGTCATTTATGAAGATTTAGGATTGTGAAGCCTATGTAAGGTGCCAAGTTCCTGATAAACTTGGTCTCAAATCTGATAAGTACTTCTTTGTAGGATATCCGAAGGAAACCAACAGATACAATTTCTATAATCCAACCGAAGACTTAGTGTTTGTCGCACGGACTGCTATGTTCCTAGAGAGAGAATTCGTCTCCAAAAGAACTAGTGGGGGAACACTAGAACTTGAAGAAATTCAAACTTCACAAAGTAGAAGCGATCCAATGATGGAAAGGGAGCAGACTCCATAAATTGTTGTGGAACAACCACCTGCTCAAGTAGCACAAGGCCTACGTAAGTCAAGTAGGATACCTCATCATCCCGAGAGATATGGATTTCTCATTACTCATGGATCAGGATGAGCCTACAACTTATGAGGAAGCTGTAAAAGACCCAGATTCTGAGAAATGGCTTGAGGCCATGAGATCTGAGATGGAATCCATGTATACCAACCAAGTATGGACATTGGTAGACCCACCGAAGGGGTAAAACCTATTGGGTGCAAATGGATTTTCAAGAAGAAAATTGACATGGACGGTAATGTGCATACCTTTAAGGGACGGTTGGTGGCTAAAGGTTTCAAGCAAGTTCATGGTGTAGACTACGTTGAGACTTTTTTCATATTTTCTATGCTTAAATCTATTCGGATTTTGCATGCTGTTGCAGTATATCATGATTATGGAATCTGGCAGATGGATGTCTAAATAGTTTTCTTAAATGGAAATCTTCTCGAGGATGTGTACATGGCACAACCTAAGGGTTTTGTCACTCCAAAGGATGCTGAAAGGTGTGTAAACTCCAACGATCCATTTATGGATCAAAGCAAGCTTCTAGAAGCTAGAATCTTCATTTCGATGATGCATTCAAAGAGTTTGGTTTCATCAAGAACGAAGATGAACCTTGTATCTACAAGAAGGTTAGTGGGAGCACAATTATCTTTCTTGTATTGTATATAGATGAAATACTACACACTGAGAATGACATCCCTACCTTACAGTCTGTAAAGACTTGGCTAGGAAAATGCTTTTCCATGAAGGACTTGGGTGAAGCTACCTATGTATTAGGCATCAAGATCTATAGAGATGGATCAAGGAGACTGCTTGGCCTGAGTCAGAGTACATACATAGAAAAATTATTGAAACGCTTCAATGTGCAAGAGTCCAAGAAAGGATTCCTCCCTATGTCTCATGGTGTAAGTCTGTCTAAGGCTCAATGTCCTTCCACTCAAGATGAAAGATACCGCATGACTAAGATTCCATATGCATCTGTAATTGGATCTATTAAGTATGTCATGTTACTCGTCTAGATGTCTCATATGCTTTGAGTATGACGAGCAGGTATCAGTCAGATCCCGGTGAGAGTCACTGGACCGTTGTTGTAGCGCCCTGAATTTCCAATATAAAAAACTCAGAAATACGTGGCACAATTTCCAACATCTACCTCAATGTAATAGTAAACATAGCCAAAACACAGACTAATTTTTCAACTATTATTACATCAATTCTTTGTTGGATCCTGTAGGCAAGGCAAGAAACACTAGAGGTGGGGTGAATAGTGTTGTATAAAAAATAATAACAAAATTGAACTTTTTCTTACTGTCCAGTCGACTTGAAATGGGAATACAGTCGACTGGGGCGTCAGAATAGAGGAGCATTTTATACAAGTCTACCAATCGACTTATAGTGGAACTCAGTCGACTTGTCAGAAAAGTTTTCGAAGATTATGTCATACCAGTCTGATCAGTCGACTTATAGAAGAGGGACAGTCGACTTGCCAGACAAGTTTCACAGAGAAATTAAAATGCAAGTAAAGAAAATACAAATACAAAGAGAATCAAGCACAGAGTACACAGTGATATATCCTGGTTCGGTCCTCCCGACCTACATCCAGTCCCCAAGCAACCCACTTGAGATTTTCCACTATTCTTGGAAAAATACAAGAATACCCTACGGCGTTTAGACAACAACCTTGTCCAACCCGTAGACCTCTCTCACCACTAGAGAGAGCAAACCCACTCTTCAATCAAGAGTGAAAACCTGACTCTCCAACCGAGAGGACCACTCTCACAACTCAAGAGTGAAAGAAAACAATAAAAGATTTACAACAACCTATAACCTTGTTGTGATTGTGATTTTTGTATGGAGGCTAATAGGTCAACTTCCGAAATCAGCCTAAAACGAATTCACTGTTATACTAGACTGATTTCAGAAAATCAAGACTTAGAAGATTGTGAATGCTTATTTGAATACTTGTTCTCTTTTTCAAAAGAAAAAACTTAAACTTTTATCAAAATACTTGGAACCTTTCCATGGTGATTCCTAGGCTCAAATTATAGAGAGGAATCACTAGGACGTTGTAAAACAGTTAATGAAACTGTTTTAAAACAGATATAAAACTTTTGAATTCGAAAAAAAAAGTTTTAAATTCTGAAATCTGTCGAAATGACTTGAACAGTCGACTGGGTTGCCATGATGAGTCGACTGGCCAGAGTTTGAAAAAATTCAGACAGTTTCGTACTAGTACAGTCGACTGGTGCCAAACGACAGTCGACTGGTACTTAACAGCTGATCTTAATCATGCTTGTTTCGACCTTTAAACTGGTGAAAAACACTCAATTATAAAGATATGTGTGAGTGTGTGTGTGTGACAAAGCTATTACATCATTCTATGACTCAAAGAAAATAAAATTACAATTGTTTACAAGACATTTAATAAAACACATTGAAGCACTGAATCTTGTCTTGATCTTGAGTCTTGAATTTGAGCTGAAGCCATTGTCTTTAGTTGTTGAAGCTTGCTTGATCAATCTTGTCTTGAACTTAGAACATTGTAGCTTGAGAGCTTCATTGGATCAACTTTGCCTTTGTGTATCACACATGGTATTGACATTGATACATCCTGCAATATAAGAAGTAGCACAACTTTGTATTGTGTTGTACTCATCAAAACCAAGAATCAACACTCTCTCCCTTTTTATGATGACAACACAATAGCTTACAATAATAATAAAAATACAAATGCCCCCCCTAACTAATGTAAAATATGCATAAGTTAAAAAGAAATGCATTTGAACATGCACCAAATATACACATAACATATAACATACACAAACTTTTCTCCCCATTTGGCATCAACAAAAAATAGAAGGAGAAAAATAAAGAGGAACATATTGCAAGAGAACAAACAAGTCAAAACCAAAGCAGAGTAATACATATAAAATTTGAAGTACATTGTTCAAAAGAAAACATAAAATAGAAAATACATAAAAAGTAAAAAAATATAGAAAAAAATATAGCTAATCAATCTTCATCTTCATCATCGTTTGTGGCACCTTGAGAGGAGAGAGGTGGAGGTGAAAACTGGGAAGTGAACAAGTGAGTAAGATGGGAAATACTGGCTTCAAGGGTGTCCTGACGATCCATGAGATAATCTACAGAAGTGTAAAGACTCCTATGATCATCAAAATTAGCACGAGGACGAGATGAACTAGAAGTAGAAGACTGACGAGCTGAAGTGGCTAAGGGGATAGGAGGGGTATTTATTCGAGGAGGAGAGTGAAGAATCTTCATACGAGCTAAACTCGCACGATCAAAAGACTCATAATGAGTAACAACACTAAACTCAGAAGTAAGATCAACTTCATAGAAATTGAAAACATGAGTAAATATTGCACAAAAAAGGAAGAAAAGAAGTATGAGCCTTATGAAGATGATTGAAAATGACTCGACTCCAATTGATTTGGATGTTGCCAAAAATCGCATAGACAGCTTGTTGCAACTCGTGAGAAAATTGATCGTAACTTCCCGTTTTAGGATAATGTTATACGAAAAAATTCTTGCAACTAGCTTAGCAAGCGGTGTAATTGTTTGGTTAGACATTGGGGGACCGCAATTTGGCAAAAAGATTTTTGAATGGATAGAGTCGTCATCCATATCAATCTCCCCTAAATCTAATCCTTCAGATGGAATACCAAAAATAATTCCCAATTTTGTAGGAGTCAACCTCATATGAATATTTTTTACCGTAGTAGTAATAAATATTTCGTTACCTTCCTCGTAATTTACAACTCTCATATTCGTATAAAACAGATATATAAGTTGTGGATAGTAATACGGTTGATTAATAAGGGAAAGCAAGTTAAATAACCCACATTGTTCAAATAATGAGGCTAAAGGGAATCTTTCTAAATCAAGAAAATTTTCAAATCTCCCTGAAAAGAAAGCAATTTGACAAATGAGAAAAAAATTTCTCAACAAGGTTTCAGTTCCTAAGATATTGAAGGTAATTGCTAGAAGACTGTCCTTCCTCAACATTAGAACTACGTGATCTTTTTAGGAGGCATGATTCAAACCCAAAACACTAAACAAGAAAAGAAATCAAGAAGTTATACCAACAATGAGAGGCAAATAGAAGCACAGGACTTCAAGAGATCTTAGGAAGAACTTCAGCAAGAGATTGACTCGAAATTTGAACGAAGTCTTCAATTTGTGAGCTTCAAAAATATGAAATCGTCAGGATGAGGAGCAGCCGACTGTCAATGTCTTCAATGAGATAGAGAGAATGAAAAAGAGGGGAACTAGGTTTTTTACTTTAGAATCAAAGGCTGAGATTGAGTTTAGGAGTAATCAAGGGATCAGATCAGTCAAATGGTAAGAAAGAGTAAAAGAAATCGCCTAAAAAAGTGTGCCGTTTTCGAATCTGAAAGATAGACTGAAGCGCGACAATCGATTGGTTTTGAGGAACAGTCGACTTAGTCGAGAGCAAATAAAACAAACAAAAAAACTCAAGTAATACTTCTGGCAGTCGACTGATTACTGTTCACAGTCGACTATCCATAGCACACAAAAAACTCAAAAAAAATACGTCTCGAAAATTACCTAGGAAGTCGACCGAAAATTATTGCTAAGTCGACTTACCATATATAAGAAAATCAAGAAATATCATAAAAACTGCAAATTCCTAGTTCTCTTCTGAAGGTGATAAATGTGTCTTCTTTAAGTGGTTTAGTAAATATATCTGCTACTTGTTTATCAGTAGAAATAAAGTCTAACGATATATATCTCCCTTTAAAATATGATCACGTAGAAAATGATGTCTAATATCAATGTGTTTGGTACGTGAATGTTGAACCGGATTTTTAGATAAATTAATGGCACTGGTATTATCACACATTATTGCAGGTTTTGAAAATAAAATACCATAATCTAGTAGGGTTTGTTTTATCCACAAAATTTGGGTACAAGCTAAACTTGCAGCAATATATTCAGCTTCTGTAGTAAATAGAGATAGCGAATTTTGTTTCTTACTGCACTAAGAGACTAGGGAGTGTCCCCAAAAGTGACATGTTCCACTAGTACTTTTGCGGTCAGTTTTACTGCCAGCAAAATCAGTGTCACAATACGACAAAAGTTGAAAATTATCAGGTGCGTGGATAAAATAGACCATACTCAGACGTGCCTTTGATGTATCTTAAAATACGTTCGTCTTTTAAGTGAGACTCTTTACGACTTGACTCATATCTATCACACAAACATACACTAAACATAATGTCTGGTCTACTAGCAGTTATATATAAGAGTGAGCCAATCATACCTCGATAGAGTTTTTGATCGACACTCTTACCTAATTCATCTTTTTCAAGGGTAATGGTAGTATCCATAGGTGTGGTCTTACTACTCGTGCTATCCATGCCAAACCGTTTGAGTAATTCCTTAACATATTTTTCTTAATTAATAAATATGCCATTTGGTGACTGCTTAATTTGTAGTCGAAGGAAATAATGGAGTTTACCCATGTGACTCATCTCAAACTCATTTTTCATGGTATTAGCAAACTCTTTACATAGATTACTATTAGTAGAACCAAAGATTATGTCATCTACATATGTTTGTATGATCAAAATATCGGTCTCTTTTCTCCTAATAAACAAAATAGTATCTACTTTACCTATTTTAAAACCAGTTTCTAAAAGAAAAGTCTTCAATCGATCATACCAAGCACGAAGTGCTTGTTCAAGACCATATAAAGCCCTTTTCAACTTAAAACATGGTTTGCGAATTGTTCATATTCGAAACTAGGTGGTTTCTTAACATAAAAATCTTTCTTTATAAAACCATTAAGAAAAACACTTTTAACATCCATTTGGAAAAGTCTAAAGTTCATAAAACAAGCAAAAGATAACAATATCCTAATTGATTCTAGTCTAGCAACAAGAGCATATGGTTCATCGAAATCTATGCCTTCTCCTTGGTTATACCCTTGAGCAACTAATCTAACTTTGTTCCTAACGACTTGTCCTGATTCATCTAATTTATTCTTGAATACCCATTTGGTACCAATTATAGTATGGTCAGGAGGTCGTGGAACTAAATCCCATGCATCATTTCTTATAAATTGGTTTAATTCATCTTGTATGGTATTCATCCAAAACTCATTCTCACAGGCTTCTAGTATATTTTTAGGTTCAAAATCTGACAAGAAAGCTGTATGAGAAATCATGTTAACATGAGATCTAGTTTGAATACCACATGAGATGTCACCAATTATTAAGTCATGAGGATGATCTCTAACTTCAACAAAAGATTTTGGTAAAGTTTGAGTCATCACAACAGGATCATTCGACTTGACTTTTCCATCAGTCGACTGATTCACATCAGTCGACTGATTCACATCAGTCGACTTGATTTCTTTATCGGTTGACTTATCCGCTAAGGTGGTCTGCGCTAAAGAATTTATGACGTTATTTAAAGGTGATGAATCAATTTCATCATCTTTAATAACAGTAGATGAAGTCAGAGGTTCATCAAATGAAACATGCATGGATTCTTCAGTAGTCACAGTTGACTTATTGAAGATCCTATATGCCTTACTCCTATTTGAGTATCCAATGAAGATACCTTCATTAGATTTAGGATCAAACTTATCTAAATTATCTTTAATATTTAAAATGAAACACTTACATCCAAATATTTTGAAATAAGATACTTTAGGAATTGTATCAAAAAATAGTTCATAACATGTTTTCTTCAGCTTAGGCCTAATCGAAATTCTATTTAAAACATAACAAGCTGTAGCAACAGCTTCAGCCCAAAAATACTTAGGTAAATTGCTTTCAACAAGCATGGTATGTGCACACTCTTGCAAAGTCCTATTCTTTCTTTCGACCACTCCATTTTGTGGTGAAGCTCTAGGAAATGCAAATGAATGTGTTATACCATTCTTGTTGCAATATTCTGAAAACGTTTCATTTTCAAATTCTCTACCATGATCACTTCTATTAGTGACTATGGTTAGAGACTTTTGATTTTGAATCCGTTTACAAAAAATTGCAAATTCATCAAAAGCATCATTCTTTTGTTTTAAAAAGAGAACCCAAGTGAATCGTGAAAAATCATATACTAAAACAAATATATACCCACTTTTATTTAAAAAAGAAACTCTAGTAGGGCCAAATAAATCCATGTGGATTAATTCGTGAGGCTTACTAGTAGAAATTACTTTTTTTGTCTTAAAATTAGATTTGATTTGTTTACCTAGTTGACATGCATCATATAACTTATCCTTTTTATAGGATAGTCTTGGCAGCCCTTTAACTAGGTTGTATTTAGACAATTTAGCAATATTATTCATGTCCACATGGCCAAATCGCTTATGCCAAAGCCAAGAATCATTATTAGAAACTACTAAGTAAAAAATCATTTGAAAATTCAATTGATTTTAAACACAATTCATAAATATTATTCTTCCTAATTCCTTGAAAAATTATATTTTGCATGGTAGAGTCATAAATTAAGCATGCAACTTTTTCAAAAACAATTTTATATTCCTTATCACACAATTGGCTAATACTTAATAAATTATGCTTAAGACCATTAACAAGTAAAACATCTTCTATTGAAGGGTTAGTGTGCTTACCGACCATGCCTATTCCAATAACCTTCCCTTTGTTGTTGTCACCGAATGTTCCTCCATCAATCTCTTGAATGAAAGATAGGAGGTTGGCATGATCGGTCATGTGCTTTGAGCATCCGCTGTCAAGTATCCAATGTTCTCTTTTAGGTACCTATAAAATTTACAATGTGAATATGGTACCATTTTCATTGGGTCCAAAAGAGATTAGTTTTTGGGAAACCAAACCTAAAGTGAGTTTGATTTTCCACCAAATGCAGGAATATAATCTACAGAATTACATACAGCAAGAATATATGATTTTATATAAGTAACTCTATCTTTCTGACTTAGATTGACTGGAACCCATATATTTTTGCTCTGTCCAGTCGACTTTATCTAGGTGTAATAAGTCGACTTATCTGAGGTTTTCGTCTTGTTGAATAAGACTCAGAACCTCTGGACAGGCGATTGAAATTTGGGTTTAGTCGACTGGTCTGAACTACAGAATTTCTCTTTTCATTAAAAACTATAGTTATAGGTTTTTCAAAAAAATCATACAGTTTATTCTTAACACTAAAAATAGATTCAGGCTTATTTACACTAGTGTTCTTAGTAACATGAGGTTTTTCAAGAGACTTTTGAAAACCAAGTCCAAATCTCTTATTAGATTGAACTTGATTTTGGAGAACATCATTTAAATTCTCCTTCCCTTTATTAAATTTAGATACATTCTTGGATATCTCTTCATAATTTCTCTTAAGAGATACAAGATCTATATCCAAACTAGAAAGTCGAGAATTTAAAGACTTGACTTCTTTATCTAAGTCAAGATTCTCTTGGGAAAGTGTTTGATTTACTTTCTCCAAGTTTTTATTTCTAATTTTTTCATTTTTAAGCTCTTGAAAAATCTCATTGAACGCATCTAATAAATCATTCGAATCATAATCATCACTTACTTGATTTTGTGAAGCCATAAAGCATACATTAGCATCCTCGTTTGTCTCTTCACTTTTTTCTTCCGATGAAGAGTCGCTATCGTCCCAAGTTTCTTGATACGCCTTTTTGTTCTTCATATTCTTGTTCTTGGTGTACTTCTCCTTCTTGAAGTTGAAAGCCTATCCTTTAGATTTCGCATTCTCTAGTGGGCAATCCTTCTTCATATGTCCTGTCTTGTTACACTTGAAACAAGTTGGAAGTTCATTAGTATCCTTAGATTTTGAATTAAATTTACCTTTCCTTAGACACTTTTTGAACTTTCTCGTGAACATGGCTATCTCTTCCTCATCTTCTTCTTCATCCTCAGAGTCAGACATGGCCTTGAATGCTAGAGTCTTTTTCTTTGATTGTTGAGGTTCTAGATCCTTCTTGCGTTCTTCAAGTTGTACCTCATACGCCATAAGATTTCCCACAAGATTCTCAAGAGAGAGTTGTGTTAAATCGTTGACCTCTTCTATGGCGGTGGTCTTCTTTTTGCATTAAGATGTTAGTGCACGAAGTACTTTCCTCACCATTTCGTCTTGAGTGTACGTCTTTCCAAGTACCACAAGAGAGTTTGTAATATCCGTGAACCTTGTGATCACTTCAGACACATTCTCGTTCTCCTTCAAGCGGAACATTTCAAACCTGTGAACAAGAACATATATTTTAGACTCTTTAACTTTATTAGTTCCTTCATGAGTTATCTCGAGTGTGTGCCAAATTTGATGTGTCGTTGTAGCAATGGAAACATGATTGAACTCCTTGGTAAGGGCACAAAATAGAGCGTTCATCGCCTTTGCATTGTTCATTGTTTCGCTCTTCATGTCATCGTTTCATTGTGCATATGGAATGGTAGGAGTAGTGTACTCGGTCTCCGTCAAGTTCCATATCTCATAATTGATGGACTGAAGGTAGATCTTCATTCTACACTTCAATAGTTGTAATTGGTTCCATCGAATAGGGGTGGCCTTTGTGTCGATTGGCCTTCATGGTATTGGCTTGCATTAGAAGTAGTTGCCATTGCACTCAACCAGGCTCTGATACCAAGTGTTGGATCCTGTAGGAAAGGCAAGAAACACTAGAGGGGGGTGAATAGTATTGTATAAAAAATAATAATGAAATTGAACTTTTTTTACTGTCCAGTCGACTTGAAACGGGAATACAGTCGACTGGGGCATCAGAATAGATGAGTATTTTATACAAGTCTGACCAGTCGACTTATAGCGGAACTCAGTCGACTTGTCAGAAAAGTTTTTGAAGATTATGTTATACCAGTCTGATCAGTCGACTTATAGAAGAGGGACTGTCGACTTGCCAGACAAGTTTCACAGAGAAATTAAAATGCAAGTAAAGAAAATACAACCACAGAGAGAATCAACCACAGAGTATACAGCGATGTATCCTGGTTCGGTCCTCTCGACCTACATCCAGTCCCCAAGCAACCCACTTGAGATTTTTCACTATTCTTGAAAAAAGACAAGAATACCCTACGACATTTACAACAACCTTGTTCGACCCGTAGACCTCTCTCACCACTAGAGAGAGCAAACCCACTCTTCAACCAAAAGTGAAAACCTGACTCTACAACCTAGAGCCCTACTCTACAACCTAGAGCCCTACTCTCCAACCGAAAGACCACTCTCACAACTCGAGAGTGAAAGAAAACAATAAAAGAGTTACAACAACCTATAGCCTTGTTATGATTGTGATTTTTGTTTGGAGGTCAATAGGTCAACTTCCGAAATCAGTCTAAAACGAATTCACTGTTATACTAAACTGATTTCAGAGAACCAAGACTTAGAAGATTGTGAATGCTTGTTTGAATACTTGTTCTCTTTTTCAAAAGCAAAACTTAAACTTTTATCAAAATGCTTGGAACCTTTCCATGCTGATTCCTAGGCTCTATTTATAGAGAGGAATCACTAGGACGTTGTAAAACAGTTAATAAAACAGTTTTAAAAACGGATATAAAACTTTTGAATTCGAAAAAATAAGTTTTAAATTCTGAAATCTGTCGAAACGACTTGAATAGTCGACTGGGTTACCATGATGAGTCGACTGGCTAGAGTTTGAAAAAGTTCAGACAGTTTCGTACTAGGACAGTCGACTGGTACTTAACAGCTGATCTTAATCAAGCTTGTTTCGACCATTAAACTGGTGAAAAACAATGAGTTATAAAGATATGTGTGAGTGTGTGACAAGGCTATTACATCATTCTACGACTCAAAGAAAATAAAATTACAATTGTTTACAAGACATTTAATAAAACACATTGAAGCACTGAATCTTGTCTCAATCTTGAGTTTTGAATTTGAGCTTAAGCCATTGTCTTTAGTTGTTGATGCTTGCTTGATCAATCTTGTCTTGAACTTAGAACTTTGTAGCTTGAAAAATTCATTGGATCAACTTTGCCTTTGTGTATCACACATGGTATTGACATTGATACATCCTGCAATATAAGAAGTAGCACAACTTTGCATTGTGTTGTAGTCATCAAAACCAAGAATCAATATTCTTTACATAGCACAACGGAAATTATACTCCTTGAACTACAATTTCTTTCTTTTACAACGCTTTCCTTTACAATTTGCATAAGCCACATTATCATTTTACCACATGCATTCAAATCCCAAGCTATAAGTACCTACCTGTAAAACATGAGGCTAGAGATAACCCTAACCCCCAAAACAACAAGGGTCAGCCATAATGGTGTGAGTGACATCAAAAGAAATACAACATAATTGAAACATAAAGAATAAATTCATAATCAACACATTCCAACAGTAGTACCAATGAAATATGAAGTGTCAATAAATAAAGCATGAAAACATCAAGTGAAACTAAATTAAATGTCAAGTGTAGGAAAACAGAAAAACATCATGCAAAATACAAGTCAAGAAAATACAAATACAGTATGATGACTCGCTAATGCATACTTGTCGGATTCTATGCATTCCATACTACATAGGTCCGGTGCAAGCCCTTACCGTTCTCCACTTTATAGGGCTAAATCCCTCGTTATGCAACTAATCTTACTACGGTGATAGAAACAAGATCTAGAATACTCCACGAATAGGCCTAACAACCCTCGATGCGCAAGAATCATGTAAGCATAGCTCAAAAATCGGAGAATCACCTACCTGCCGTGTACTCCACGAATAGGCCTGCCGACCCTCAACATGCAGATACACAGTACATCCCGTGAATAGGCCCGCCGACCCTCGACACACGAATGCACCGTATGTTCTATGAATAGGCCTGCCGACTCTCGACATGCGAACATACCAACTATCCTCTCGGGACACAACAACACACAGTCCTGGAACGCATCCGTCAGACTAACAACAGAGCATATACTTACGTTTCCCAAGTTCTATCACATCTCCACTAGTGCCTGTCCTTAGGTTGATTATTATTAATTTAAAACACAATTTCTTCCTCTCTAGAGTTGGTGTACTCTGCCGGACTTAATTCTATCAAAACAGTCCCAAGACCCCAACTAGTCAAAATCCACAAAATCTCATCTGCCAGTTTATAGGAATCCCACTCAATATCTAGAGACTCACAAATCGAATATTAACACAAAACCTTTCATTAAACTCTTAATTCCATCATCAATTCGTTCATATTAAGAAAGCTCCTTTAAATCAACAAATCCAAATTTATCTAAATACTTACAAATTTTCAGAAGTAATAATCTGAGATTAAATCTCTTAAACAACTGAGTTTCACATTTTTGAAGCCATACAAAAATCACAAAACATCCATTCCTCAAAATCCATATATAGTTCGCTTTCTAAAGTCATAGAAATACCAATTAAATCTCATTGTTAATCAAAATATAACCCTCTGTAAAATACAGTAATCTGTAGAAAAACATCATCTAAAATATTATATCAATAATCCATAAATTCGAAGAAATAATCGTTCAAGAAATCATCAAGAAAACTCAACAAAACAGCAAGAACAACAGGTGTTGGTCGACTGTCCAAATAGTCAAAAAAAATGGCAGTCGACCGCACAAGCCAAAAGTCCAAAGATTCCCAAGTGACGGTCGACCGCACATCCTAGTTCAAAATTAGGGCGATCAACTGTCAGCTGCTACTCAGTCAGTTTCAAAACTTGTGCACTTTTCATTGATACATTGATTAAAACCTTTTAAAGCTTGAATTTGTGAAATAAAAACCCTGAGATAATTAAATATAACTTGTTTAATATACTGGAGTTTATAAATGAAATCAAACTTTCATTTGGAAAAGTGCAATTTTCAACAAAACTTCCTCAAATCAAGATACTTATGAATTTATATGTATATATGTATATATATGTATATATAAACCATCAAAATTCATTGTGTTTGAGTAGTATAATGTTCAATTCAAATCTCAGTGAAAATATGAATCAAGATTCAATCAAAACTTCACAAAACACAAAATTTTCACTTCGGTCTGCACAATTAGACCCAAAGCCATCCCCAACTCAATTTCTTCAAAACTTGTTTCTTTTGATTCAAATATCCTTCTTGCAACTTGATTAAACACAACTAAAACTAGTTATATTAGTTTGTCCATGATTATAAGCATCTACGACATTCATTCATCAAGTTTTACTCATCAAAACTCTCAAACATATCATATATATAAACATACATATAAAGACCCAATTTTGTTCACTTCTTACAGTATACATCATACAAACTCATTATGCATACTCAAATAAGTAAGAATATGAAATTAAACAACATGCCCATAATTCCTACTAAGTTCTTAATGATCTCAAGTCATATATATGAAAGGCTAAATTTTTTTAAAAAAAACCCACTGAACTTTGTGCCATTTTAAAAAAAACTGCACAAAGGTTTTTTGTATAAAAAAACTGAACAAAAGTTTAAAAAACACACACTAACAGAGTTAGGGTAAGGGTTAGGGTTAGGGTTAGGGTTAGTTCAGGGGGTTTATTTAAACATCTGATTAGTTAAGTGATGTTTTTTTAAACACAAATGAAAGATGAATGTGGTTTTTTTAAACTTAGCCTAACGGAAATTGATGTGTCTAATTTTTATATAAATATATGTACTCATTTACCCATAAAAATTGCTTGTATTCGTCTATCATGTTAATAATTTATCTTATTTCTATAGATTCACTTAATTAATTATTTTTGAAGGAATAAGTTTTTTGATGCAAAAGGTGAAGATTTTCGGTAAAAATCAACAAACAAAACAAGGAGAGTGATTGATTTTTTGAATTTTAATTTTTACAATTTGGCCATATGAAAAGCAAAATAGAAATATTATTATCAATTAAGTGTTAGAATAAAATTTTGTAAAATAATAATAATAATAATAATAATAATAATAATAATAAAATTAAGAAAGGAAAGAATGCACCAGTTTTTATTAAATTGGTTATTAGTTTTAACATTAAGATTTTAATTAACTATTTAATAATAATTAATTACCCTAATTAACTACCTAACCATATTCTAATTTTATATATAAAGTGCAGTTGAACAGGAGGAAGGGGGGTGTGAATAGGTTGGTGTCTACAGGACGGAAACCAAGGGGTAGGTGGCTGCTGGAATAGAAAAAAAGAAAAAAAAAACACTAAAGAAAGTTAGAGGACAGAGACGAGAGAGAAAGGGGCGTGACGTGGGGGTCTGTGCTTGGCGCGCCGTTGAGGCAGAAAACGATAAAGAAATTTGTGTGGGTTTTGCGGTGACGTCAACAGGAGTAAGTGACAGAAGGAGAGAGAAAGATAGGGACTTGACTGTTCGGCACAAAAATCAAGACTTCAGTTTGAATTTTTTTAATACAAAAACAGAGTTCTTTCTGTCTCTCGTTCCTTCATTTAATTTTTATTATGCAATGAAAGACAGTATTTGTTTGTTGCAAATTTATTATGAACTAATTTTATTTTTCTACGATTTTGATGTAGCCTAATTTTGAGAACACAATTTTAATTTCATTTCATTTTTCTATTTTTCCTTGGTTGTGTGTTTGATTTTTGTTCTTAATGCTTACAATTTGTTGGCTAACTTTTATGTGATTTATTGGATCATGGAGAGATCGAGAGGTAATTTGTGAGTTTGAATTATAGAATTAAATACCATTGATTGAGCGAAATTAGAAATGATTTACCGAGATTGATGTGACTATAAAGAAATCCACAGAACTTAATGAGTCTTCAATTAATTAAATTTGAATAGAGATATGAAAAACTGTTAGTTGGAGATATTTTTGATGTTGTTCGAGAAAAAACATTGAATACTTAGAGGATTTTGGTCTACAACTTGGAAAAATAATCTTTTTATTCACATGGAGTTATAAATTGTGTGGGATTAATTAGGCTGAAATAAAAAACCCTAGAATTAGTTTTGCAATTAATAAACCACAAAATTTCAGATTCCTTTCTTTTTTAATTAATTTAGTTAGTTCTTTAGATTAATTTAATTCAGTTGCTTTATTTATTGAATTTCGATTTTCAAATAGTAGTTAATCTAGTAATTTCAGTACTCAATAAAATAATTAGTCCTTGCAGGTTCGACATTTTTTTCACTTAACTATACTACTTGTTGCGATTTTGTACACTTAGGAAAATTCACATCAAGTGTTTGGCGCCGTTGCCGGGGACTAGTTATTCTTTTATTGATATTGAAAATTGCTAGATTATTACTAGTTTGGATTATTTTTTTGTTTTATTATTATTTTATCTCTTTATTTTCTTTTGACTTACTTTTATTTATTTATTTTTTTTTATTTTTTGTTTTTCTATTTTTTTCAATTTTTATATTTCAGGACATACAGGTACATTATCAAGGCGAACAATGAGGAAAATATGGATTTGAGAGAATATCCTATGCCCTCAATTCATGGAGCAACATCAAGCATAAAGAGGCCTGCAATTGAAGCAAACAACTTTGAAATTAAACCTGCAATTATTCAGATGATTCAACAGAATGTTCAATTTTGGGGACTATCGCACGAGGATCCTTATGTTCACATTGCAAACTTTCTAAAAATTTGTCACTTTTAAGCACAATGGAGTATCAAATGATGCAATTCGATTGAGACTCTTTTCGTTTTCACTAAGAGATAAGGCGATGTCTTGGTTACATTTTCTACCACTCAGTAGTATTACTACTTGGGACGGACTTTCACAAAAATTTCAAGCTATGTTTTTTTCATCGGCAAAGACAGCGAAGCTAAGGAAATGATATTACCACATTCATTCAATTTGAGACCGAGTATGTATGATGCATAGGAGAGATACAAAGAGTTATTGAGAAAGTGTCCTCACCATGAACTACCGAAATGGCTACAAATTCAAATATTCTATAATGGTTTGGGGGTTACAAATCGATCTATGGCTGGCGCAGCAGATGGAGGTGCACTAATGAGCAAAACTCACGAAGCAGCCTATGAATTTTTAGAGGAAATGGCATCTAATAGTTACCAGTGGTCTTCAGAGAGAACAATGCCTAGAAAAGTGGCTGGAGTTTTTGAACTTGATCCTATTACTACTTTAACTGCACAAATTGATATTTTATCTAAACAATTAGGTAATATGAATGTTAATTGTATTCAAACTAATATGATTTGTGATCTTTGTGCAGGAAGTCACTCAAGTACAGATTGCCAAGTGGGGAACCCATTTGGTCACCCACAGTCCTATCAAGCAAGTTACATGTCCAATTTTCAATATCAAAACAATCCATATTCGAACACGTATAATCCAGGATGGAGAAACCACCCTAACTTTTTAGGGAACAACAATCAAGGAGCAACTAGACCACCTCAAAATTTTTCACATCAAGAAAAGAAGCCGAAACTTGAAGAGATGTTTATGCAACACATGCAGAAGACAGATTTGGCGATACAAAATAATATGGCTTCAATTCACAATCTTGAGGCTCAAATTGGTCAGCTTTCAGATATTCTTACAGAGAGAATAACAGGAATCTTACCCCGCAACACTGTGACTAACCCCACAGAGCATGTCAAAGCAATAACACTAAGAAATGGGAGGACAATTGAGCAACCACAAGAAGAAAATGGCAAACAAAACGTGATTGAAAAGGAAGAAGAGTACGAACCAATTATGGAGGAACTAACGCAGCATGAGCAAGTAACGTTTGATGTCTTTAAATCCATGAAGTTTCCTACCAGAGAACAGTCATCTTTTCAAGTAAGTTAAACTGATTTAATTGTGGGCGAAAAACATAAGGCTGAAGTTGAAAAGTTACCAATAGAAGTTTGTCCAACAAATTTAGCAAGACTTGAATTTGAAAAAGAAAATATTTTTGAATATGTTATGTATTTGGATGCTGCACCATCTATTCATCCATTTTCTCAGCTGAAATTCACAGAGGTAGGGATATCAAAGATGTCATCTTCAAGAAAGAAACGACTCAAACTCGAGCTTGAACCTAATCCCCACCTGCAGAGAAGTATTAGCAAAGATACTCTTATGTTGTTGGATCTTGACGTTACATAACCATCTCTGCTACAACGCCTGGCTGAAGACTAAAAACTTAGCGCTTCTTGGGAGGCATGCTTTCTTTTACTGCATTTAGGTTTAGTTTACTTTAATTTTATTTTTTTAATTTTATTTTTGTAGGATTGCATGAGTTTGGAAGTCGCCGGGCGGAACTGTTTTCTACACCTGAATTGACGGCTGTTTTTGAGTAAGATGGAGTCATAATCTGGAAAAGTGTTTCAAAGAGAGATTGTAGGCAATTGTCTTAGCTTTCCAGAACAAATGAATCAGGCCATTTGGACACCTACAACTGTAGATATCTCTGAAACAATGAACATTATGCGTGCAGAATTTTAATACGAATCAAGGGAGAAATTCTGACTTTTTGCATTCTTTTTGTTTTTCTTTTTCCTTTCCCAATGAGGACAATGTGATATTCAAGTTTGGGGGAAGGGGTATAAATATTTTTATTCATTTTATATATATTTGAAAAGCAAAAAAAACAAGAAGGGATTTCAATTGGGCTCACCATTACACTTTTGAGTTCTTTATTGTGCTAAAGCATTGAAATAATTTTTTTTGGATAGACAATATCTTATAAAGCAAGTGTAAGCTTACTTATTTACTTTAGAATTATTGAATTTCAAAATTCCTTACACAATTGTGACAGTCATGTGATTATACATAAAAGAAAAATGTGATGCTTTTTCTTGTGATTATCCCCTTTGAGCTAGTCCTAGACAGGGTTTAAGTAAATAGAGTGATAATGAAAAAAAAAAAAAATCAAATAATTGAATAAATAAAGTCTATCTACTACAATATTTTGAGTTGCTTAGTAACTAGGGGTATTCATCACCAATCTTAACTTTTACGTCAAATGACAACTTGAAATATGAGTATGCAAAGCACTCTAAGTTTGTGACTTGTTGAGTAACCGGGTGAATTCATCACAAATATTTGCATTCGCGTCAAAAGGCAAGTGACAACTTACAGAAGAGACCAAAAAAAAAACTCTAGTTTGCTAATCGGTTTGTAGTAGTGAGAAGGGGTAATCACAGATGGAGTTGTTACATACTATAATTACATTAATTGCATGAAAAATATGATTGGGTTTGGAATTATGAATGAATAATTGCACTGGAAAAAGTGAGTATGCTTGATTTTACTTTATTTGCTATTGTTTATATTTTAAATTTAAATTTTGATGCTTGTATGATGAAATCTCTTGGTGTGATGAGTTGCGCTTATTATTAATTATTATTCCTTTATTCATGGTTTTACTTTTTTGCTCGAGGACAAGCAAAATCTTAAGTTTGGGGGTATTTGATGTGTCTAAATTTTATATAAATATCTGTACTCATTTACCCATAAAAATTGCATGTATTCGTCTATCGTGTTAATAATTTATCTTATTTTCATAGATTTTAGTTAATTAATTATTTTTAAAGGAATAAATTTTTTGATGCAAAAGGTGAAGATTTTTGGTAAAAAAATCAACAAACAAAACAAGGAGAGTGATTGATTAATTTTTATTGATTTGTTGAATTTTAATTTTTACAGTTTTGCCATGTGAAAAGCAAAATAGAAATATTATTATCAATTAAGTGTTAGAATAATTTTTTTAAAAATAATAATAATAATAATAATAAATTAAGAAAGGAAAGAATGCACCGGTTTTTATTAAATTGGTTATTAGTTTTAACATTAAGATTTTAACTATTTAATCAAATTTAATTACCCTAATTAACTACCTAACCCTATTCTAATTTTATATATAAAGTGCAGAACAGGAGGAAGAGGGGCGTGAATAGGTTGGTGGTGACAGGACGGAAACTAAGGGGTAGGTGGCGGCTGGAATAGGGAAAAAACGAGAGAGAAGGGGGTGTGACGTGGGGGTTTTTGCTTGGCGCGCCGTTTGAGGCAGAAAACGGCAACGAAATTTGTGTGGGTTTCGTGGTGACGTCAACTGGTGTAAGTGATAGAAGGAGAGAGAAAGACAGGGACTTGACTGTTCGGCACAAAAATCGAGACTTCGGTTTGAATTTTTTTAATACACAATCAGAGTTCTTTCTGTCTTTCGTTTCTTCTTCTAATTTTTATTATGCAATCCAAGACAGTATTTGTTAGTTGCAAATTTATTATGAACTAATTATATTTTTCTAGGGTTTTGATATAGCCTAATTTTGAAAACACAATTATAACTTCATTTTATTATTCAATTTTTCCTTGGTTGTGTGTGTGTTTGATTTTTTTTCTTAATGCTTACAATTGTTTGGCCAACTTTTATATGATTTATTGGATTATGGAGAGACCGAGAGGTAATTTGAGATTTTGAATTATAGAATTAAATCCCATTGATTGAGCGAAATTAGAGATGATTTACCGCGATTGATGTGACTATAAAAAAATCCACAGAACTTAATGAGTCTTCAATTAATTAAATTTGCATAGAGATATGACAAACTGTTAGTTGGAGATATTTTTGATGTTGTTCGAGAGAAAACATTGAATAATTAGAGGATTTTGGTCTACAACTTGGAAAAATAATCTTTTTATTCACATGCAGTTATAAATTGTGTGGGATTAATTAGGTGAACTAAAAAAATCTTAGAATTAGTTTTGCAATTAATAAACAACAAAATTTTAGATTCGCTCCTTTTTAATTAATTTAGTTATTTCTTTAGATTAAGTTAATTTAGTTGTTTTCTTTATTAAATTTCTATTTTCCAAATAGTATTTAATCTAGTAATTTCGGTACTCAATACAATAATTAGTCCTTGTAGGTTCGACACTCTTTTCACTTAACTATACTACTTGTTGCGATTTTGTACACTTGCGAAAATTCACATCAGAAACCTAAAGTGAGTTTTTTTAAACTATAGTTTTGTGCGGTTTTTTTAAAATGGCCCAAAGTTTAGTGGGGTTTTTTAAAATATAGCCTATATAAAATTGTATTCATCAATTGCATAGTTTTCATGAAAAGTTCTGTTTTTAATCGTCCATCCATCAATAATTTCATTATATCATCATACCATCATCTATCATGCATACTACTAGACAAATCATCATATATAACATGCATAGAACAACAAGAAATCGAACATATGTCACTCACTTTATTGAAGAATCAACCGAAAAAATAAGAGAATAAGAAAAAGTCATTCCTTTCGCAAAAATCCAAGATCCTCGCTTCGAAACTCCAAGAAAATCAATAATAAAATAGTCTTTTGCTTTTACAGAGGAGGGGGACGGCTGTAGGGGTTTTAATATAGCTGAAATTATGGAGTTTTAGGGTTTTGAGAAGATTTTGCAAATTATTCCTTTAAAATATATCTTTACATATATAGATCCTTTATACTAGGTAATTAGATTAACCAATTTAATTGGGATTAAAATCAAAATTAACTCTCCAGATCAGGCTGACATCCATATCTAATCAGCAAAAATAAATTTTGTAACTTTTTGCCTCTAAGTGGCAATTTTGCAAAAAGACCCTTCTTTGATAAATTAGCGAAATAAACCAAATCTATTAGAGAAAAAAAAATCTTTGCCTCTCAGTTGGCTAGCCATCATGCTCAGCCCAAAAAACCGAAACTTGGAGTTTTCACCCCAAGTGGTAATTTTGCACAAAAGCCCATCTTTTTGTAATATTTGCAAATATGCCAAATAATAATATTTAAAAAATCCAGAAAATTTATAAATAATACCTACTAATAAATATTATGTTTTCCCAAAATAATTTCTGACTTTGAACATTCCAAGAAAATATTTGGACGTGTTTTGCACGTGCAAAAAGATAAATTTCAGAAAAAAAATGTTTACTAAATCACCAAAAATCACTTCAATTCATTTATAAATCTCAAAAAAATTATTTAAAAAATCTAGGAAGTTACATCACTCCCTCCTTAGAATAATTTTGTCCTCGGAACCACCAAACAATATGAGCAAAAGAAAAATGGAATCACATAAATGGAAATATAGTTCAAAGAATATAATCATACAAGAGGATACAATTTATCCAAAAGAATAGAATCATACAAAGAGCTCAGGAAAATCCTTCTGCAAGTGATCCTCCAGCTCCCAAGTAGCTTCTTCAAACTACTAGTTCCTCTAGAATACCTTGACCATAGGTAACACCTTATTCCTCAACACATTCTCCTGAGGATCAACAATCTCTACAGGCTGCTCCTTGTAACTGAAGTTCAGCTTAGAACTTCAGGCACTTCCACCAAATGATGATTCTGATCCGGCACATACTTCCTCAACATCGATACATGGAACGCATCATGCAGCTGTGCCAATTCTTCTGGTAGTTCCAACTTATATGTTGTTTTACCAATCCGCCTCAAAATCCTGTATGGCCCAATGTAACTTGGTGCGAACTTGCCTCCCTTCCCAAACCTGATTACTCCTTTAGGTCGAGACACCTTGAGAAAAACTACATTCCCAATCTCAAACTCCAAGCCCCTTCGTCGAGTGTCTGCATAACTCTTCTGCTGACTCTGAGCCTCGACCTAATCTCTTACGAATCAGCTCGATCTTCTCCGATGTCTGAATCTCCAGGCCCAAACATCTGCCTCTTACCAACTTCATACCAATAAACGGGTGTCCTGCCCTTCCTTCCGTACAGAGTTTCATACGGTGCCATCCCGATACCTGCATGGTAACTTTTGTTAAAAGAAAACTCAACCAATGCCAAGTTCCTCTCCCAACTACCCCCAAAATCCATAACACAAGCCCTCATCATATTCTCCAGTAACCGATTCACCCTTTTCAGTCCGACCATCAGTCTGCGGATGAAAAGCAGTACTGAAGTCGGTTCTAGTACCCAAAGCTGCTTGCAAACCCTTCCAAAATCTCGATGTGAACCTCGCATCCCTGTCAGAAACAATCGACACAGGAACCCCATGAAGTCTCATAATCTCATCAATGTACAGTTCTGCCAGTTTCTCAAACGACCAAGTAATCTTCATGGACAGAAAATGAGCAGACTTGGTCAAACGATCAATAATAATCCAAATTGAGTTGTTGCCATTCAAACTCCTCGAAAACCCCGAGATGAAATCCATGCTGATGTTCTCTCACTTCCATTCCGGAATAGGCAATGGTTGTAACAAACCTGCAGGCCTCTGATTCTCTGCTTTGATCTGCTGGCGAGTCAGACACCTTGCCACAAAGTCTGCCACATCTCTCTTCATACCCGATCACCAAAAGTGTTGTTTGATATCCTTGTACATCTTCGTGCCTCCAGGATGCACGACAACAAGGTACTGTATGCCTTCTGCAAGATACTCTCCCTTAAATCTGCATTCTCCGGTACACACAACCTCTCACCCATCCATAGAACTCCATTTTGGAAACAGAACTATTATAACTTGCCTTCGAAAACCTGCTGCAACATCCTCTAAATCTCTGCATCTGATTTTCGACCTTCCATAATCTACTCTCTTAAAGAAGGTTGCAACCTCAACTGAGCCAAAGATATTCCCAAACCCTACAGTACCACCTCGATATCTGCCTGATCAAACTCTGCTGCCAACTCTCTCTGAGTAGTGATCAAACTCGACAAACTGCTCTTCCGACTAAGCCCATCGGCCACCACATTTACCTTGCCCAGATGATACATGATCTCAGGACGAATGTCTTCCAACACTTCCAACCACCTTCTCTGCCAAAGATTCAGATCCCTCTGCTGATAAATATATTTCAGGCTCTTGTGGTCGGTAAACATGTTGACCTTCTCTCCATATACATAATGCCTCCACTACTTCAAGGCAAAGATGATGACTGCCAATTCAAGATCGTGCCTCGGATAGTTCTTCTCATGCGGACGCAGCTACCTTGAACCATATACAATAACCTTCCCTACGTGCATCAAGACACACCCCAAATCCTTGAGTGACGCATCACTGAAGATATCATAGTCCTTCCCAGCTTGTGGCAAAGCTAAGATAGGCGCAGTCGTCAACTTCTACTTTAGCTCAAGGAAACTCGCCTCACCACTTATCAGTCCAAGTGAATGTCACATTCTTCCGAGTCAATCCTGTCAAGAGAACTGCAATCTATGCATAGCCCTGAATGAATCTCTTGAAGTACCCAGCCAATCCCAAGAAACTCTTGGCTTTCATCACTTTCGTTGGCCTGGGCCAATTCTTCACTGCTTCAACCTTCTGAGGATCGGTGGCCACTCTCTCCATATAAAGGAATAACCAAGGAAAGGTACCTCGAAATTCCAAAACTCACACTTCGACAGCTTGACATACAAGTTATGCTCCAGCAACTTCTTTAACACCTCTGCCAAGTGCTTAGAGTTCTCTTCCTCTGACTTCGAATATACCAGAATATCATCAATGAATACCACCACGAAGGAACCAATAAATGGCCGCAAAATCCAATTCATCATATCCATAAACACTGCCGGCGCATTCGTCACTCCGAATGGCATCACCAAAAACTCATAGAGTCCATGATGAGTCCTGAAAGCTGTCATGCTCACATCTTCCTCCTTAACTCGAACCTGATGATACCCTGACCGCAGATCAATCTTCGAAAATATGCCTTATCCCCGAAGCCTATAAAACAGATCATCAATCTATGAAAGCGGATACTTGTTCTAAATGGTCACCCTGTTCAACTCCCGATAGTCAATGCACATCCTCAGCCCACCTTTCTTCTTCACTAACGACACTGGTGCTCCCCACGGTGAAGTACTCGGCCTGATGAATCCCTTACTCAGCAATTCCTCAATCTACTTCTTAACTTCATCCTCCTCTACAGGTGCCATCATGTACGGGAGCCTTAGAAATTGAAGCACTTCTCGGATGAACATTAATACAGAACTCAACATCTCACTACGGCGGCAACCCTGAAAAATCTTCGAAGAATACCGTAGAAAAATCCCAGACAACTGGAATGCTTCTGACTTCATCTGAAATCATCAACTTAGATACCATTACAGACACTTTCGGGTCCTTCTTCTTCCCCTGAAAAGTCACTGCGAGACCTCCTGGTGCTTTCACTAACATCTCTTTATTCTTGCATTCAATTGTGGTATCATATATTTCCATCCAATCAATGCCCACGATCAAATCCACCCCCAAGACTTGCAATTCAATGAGATCAATGCCGAATAATCTCCCACCAATCTCGATATCACAACCCTCGTATTATTGATCAGCAATCAATTCTTCTCCTATGGTGTTTCCACTGAAAAAAAATCTTCCTGGAAATACCTTAGGTTCCACACCTAAAACTTTAGCAAAATCGGGCAACACAAATGTATGCGAAGAACCAGTGTCAAATAAAACTTTTGCTTTTATTCCATTAATCAAGAAAAATACTGTTACATGAAGAATGATACTCAAATCTCCAATTTATTCTTAAACAAAGATTTACTCAATACATCAAATAAATGAATTTAAAATTCTTGCATACCCTGAATCACATCCTCTGAGTTACCCGCATCCTCCTCAGTTAATGCAAACACTCGCCCCTGCCTGTGAAATTTGCCTCCACCTGCACCTTCCTTCTTCAACTGTAGACAGTTTGGTCTGATATGCCCTTCACGACCACACTGATAACAAGGCCGCACCTTAGGTGGCTTGGTGCATGCTGACTGATAGTGGCATGCCTCTCCACAGTTGAAACAATTCACGCCTAGAATTATGGGCACCTTCTGCTCTGGCCTACTGAACCTGCCCTACTTCACTGGGAACTTCTTCCCACTCTGACTTGCTGCTAGCCTCTTGTTCGTGTTCCAGGTCTCCTGCTTCTTCTAGAACTTATCCATATCTTCTTCTGTCATTGCTGCTATCCTGACCAGCCTTATCAAACCTTTTGATGCCCAATGGTGTCATCCGCGACCTCAAATTCGGCCTCAAACCCTGCTCAAATTTCTTGGCCTTCTTCGCTTCATCAACAATCAGCTCCGGTGCATACCTTGACAGCTGGGCGAACTTAGTCTCATATTCACTCACTGACATGCTGCCTTGCTGCAGATTCAAGAATTCTGTTGCCTTCTTCTCCTGAATATCCACAGGAAAGAAATGATCACTAAAATCCCCCAGAAAAGTCTCCCAAGTCACCTATTGATCCCCAAAAGTCCTCTTCATTGACTGCCACCAGACGCAAGCATCCTTCTCTAACTGCATTGTAGCCAATTTCACCTTGTTGGCTGCTGGGGTTTCCAAAACTTTGAAGACTACCTCCATCTTTCTAACCCAACCATTAGCCTCATTTGGATCAGTCTGCCCTTCAAAACCCGACAACTTCATCTGCTTGAAGGTTCCACCTGCTTAATTGGATCAGCATTAACAAGCACTGGTCCAGTCCCTTGATTCTGATTTCGATCCATGTTGGCTGCCATGAACATGTTCATGGTCTGATACACCCTGGCAATTTCCGTCTCAAGATCAACTCCAGCCCCATGGGAACCTTCAGCCCCATAACCATTTCCACCATTCCTGGTCCTGGGTCCTACCATTATACTGAATATTGCAAATTGAGGGAAAAGTTAGAGCATCACAACATAATTCATATTCACATCAATACCTCATGGTAAAATCTCAATCATACCCCAAACCTTTTCATCTTATTTTAATTCTATATGATACTCACACTCTAATGTCCACACCTAGGTACTCAAGATATAATGTACACCTAGGTTTATTCTTATACCATGTTTATCATTACTATTGAAACATGCTCTGATACCAATCTCTGTAGCACAATTCCCAGCATCTACCTCAATGTAATAGTAAACATAGCTAAAACACCGAATAATTTTTCAACTTTTATTACATCAATTCTTTACATAGCACAGAGGAAATTAAACACCTTGAACTACAATTTCTTTCTTTTACAACACATTCCTTTACAATTTGTATAAGCCACATTATCATCTACCACATGCATCCAAATCCCAAGCTATAGGTACCTATCTGTGAAACATGAGGCTAGAGCTAACCCCAACCCCCAAAACTACAGGGGTCATCCATAATGGTGTGAGTGACATCAAAAGAAATACAACATAAATGAAATATAAAGAATAAATTCATAATCAACACATTCCAACAGTAGCACCAATGAAATAGGAAGTGTCGATAAATAAAGCATGAAAACATCAAGTGAAACTAAACTAAATGTCAAGTGTAGGAATACAGAAAAACATCATGCATAATACAAGGTCAAGAAAACACAAATGCAGTATGATGACTCTCTAATGAATACTTGTCGGATTCTATGCATTCCATACTACATAGGTCCGGTGCAAGCCCTTATCGTTCTCCACTTTATAAGGTTAAATCCCTCGTTATGCAACTAATCCTACTACAGTGATTGAAACAAGATCTAGAATACTCTGCAAATAGGCCTAACAACCCTCGATACGCAAGCATCATGTAAGCATAGCTAAAAAATCAGAGAATCACCTCTCTGCCGTGTACCCCACGAATAGGCCTGCCGGCCCTTGACGTGCAGATACACAGTACATCCCGTGAATAGGCTTGCCAACCCTTGACATGTGAATGAACCATATGTTCCGTGAATAGGCCTGCCGACTCCCGATACACGAACATACCAACTGTCCTCTCGGGATACAACAACACAATCCTGAAACGCATCCGTCGGACTAACAACAGAGCATATACTAACATTTCCCAAGTTCTATCACATCTCCACTAGTTCATATCCTTAGGTTGATTATTATTAATTTAAAACACAATTCCTCACTCTCTAAAGTTTGTGTAACCTGTCGGACTTAATTCCATCAAAACAACCCCAAGACCCAAACTGGTCAAAATCCATAAAATCTCATCTACCAGTTTAGAGGAATCCCACTCAACCTCTAGAGACTCATAAATAGAATATCAACACAAAACCTTTCATTAAAACTGTTAATTTCATCATCAATTCGTTCATATTAAGAAAGCTCCTTTAAATCAACAAATCCAAATTTATCCAAATACCTCCAAATTTTTAGAAGTAACGTTCTGAGATTAAATCTCTTAAACAACTGAGTTTCACATTTTGAAGCCATAGAAAAATCACAAAACATTCATTCCTCAAAATCCATATATAGTTCGCTTTCTAAAGTCATAGAAATACCAATTAAATTGCATTGGTAATCAAAATATAACCCTCTATAAAATACGATAATCTGTAGCAAAGCTTCATCTAAAATAGTAGATCAATAATCTATAAGTTCGAAGAAATAATTGTTCAAGAAATCATCAAGAAAACTCAACAAAATAGCAAGAACAGCAGGTCTCGGTCGACTGTCAAAACAGTCAAAAAAAATGGCAGTCGACCGTGTAACGCCCCGCCCCAGTACTCAGACAATTTTTATATTTTTTAGAAGACAAATTAGATACTATGTAGTACAACTGCCCACCACAGGCTGCCTCTCAAAAGGTGGTTAACCGAATTGGTGACTCTTGATCATTGGCTAATAGTATTTATACTCAAATTAGTTCTTGTAAACCTCCCATGTGGGACTATATTTCTCAAATCATTCTCAATTTTCTCAAATCCTGTGCGTACTAGTCGACTGCTACCCGTACCAGTCGACTGTTCGCTCTTTAGAAATCTGGGGTATTACAGACCGCACAAGCCAAAAGTCCAAAGATTCCCAAGTGACGGTCGACTGCACAGCCTAGTTCAAAAGTAGGGCGGTCGACTGTTAGCTGCTCCTCAGTCAGTTTCAAAACTTGTGCACTTTTCACTGATACATTGATTAAAATCTTTAAAAGCTTGAATTTATGAAATAAAAACCCTGAGATGATCAAATACAACTTGTTTAATATAGTGGCATTTATAAATCAAATCAAACTTTCATCAAATTGGGAAAAGAGCAACTTTCAACAAAACTTCCTCAAATCAGGAAACTTATGAATTTATATGTATGTATGTATATATATGTATTAGTAAACCATCAAAATTCATTGTGTTTGAGTATTATAATGTTCAATTCAAATCTCAGTAAAAATATGATTCAAGATTCAATCAAAATTTCACAAAATGCCAAAAATTTAACTTCAGGCTGCATACCATCAGACCCAAAGCCATCCCAACTCAATTTCTTCAAAACATGATTCTTTTGATTCAAATATCCTTCTTGAAACTTGATTAAACACAACTACAACTAGTTATATTAGTTTGTCCATGATTATAAGCATCTACGACATTCATTCATCAAGTTTTACTCATCAAAACTCTCAAACAGATCGTATATATAAACATACACAGTAAAGACCCAATTTTGTTCACTTCTTACAGTATACATCATACAAACTCATTATGCATACTCAAATCAGTAAGAAGACGAAATTAAACAACATGCCCAAGAGTTCTAATAAGTTCTTAATAATCTCAAATCATCTATATAAAATTGTATTCATCAATTGCATAGTTTCCATGAAAAGTTCTATTTTTAATCATCCATCCCTCAATAATTTCATTATATCATTATACCATCATCTATCACGCATACTACTAGACAAATCATCATATATAACACGCATAGAATAACAAGAAATCGACATATGTCACTCACCTTATTGAAGAATCAACTGAAAAAATAAGAGAATAAGAAAAAGTCATTCCTTTCGCAAAAATCCCAGATCCCCGCTTCGAAACTCCAAGAAAATAAATAATTAAATAGTCTTTTGTTTTTGCAGAGGAGGGGGGCGGCTGTAGGGGTTTTAATTGTAACACCCAGTAATTTCTATAATATATATATATATATATATATATATATATATATATATAAAGTAGGAGAGAGAAAGGGGAGAGGGGGGCCACGGTTGAGATGAAAGACAGCTGACGTCATTGATGACGTCACCAAGGGGGCCCACCAGTGAATTATGAAGTGTAAAAAAAAAGGATGCTGCCGTTCTCTTTCCTTGATGACTTGGCACACAGGGATTTGTGTGTGCACGGGATTGAGAAGAGGGTTGATTTGAGATAGTCCCATATCAAGAATTGAACTAGAATAATTAAATATAAATAACATAGCCTATGATCAAGAGTCATCAATTCGGTTAACCACCTTTTTGAGAGACAGCCTATGGTGGGCAGCTGTACTATACTATAAATAATTTTTCTGATAAATTATATAAACTATCTAAACTAGGGGTTGGGGCGTTACATTAATATAGCCGAAATTCTGAAGTTATATGGTTTTGAGAAAATTTTGCAAATTATTCCTTTAGAATATATCTTTATATATATAGATCCTTTATACTAGGTAATTAGATTAACCAATTTAATTGGGATTAAAATCAAAGTAACTCTCTAGATCTGGCCAGCATCCATATCTAATCAGCAAAAATAAATTTTGTAACTTTTTGCCTCTAAGTGACAATTATGCAAAAAGACCCTTCTTTGATAAATTAGCGAAATAAACCAAATCTATTAGAAAAAAAAATAAAATCATTACCTCTGAGTTGGCTAGCGCCATCATGCTCAGCCCAAAAAACCCGAAATCTGGTGTTTTCACCCCCAAGTGGTAATTTTTCACAAAAGCTCCTCTTTTTATAATAGTTGCAAATATGCCAAATAAATATATAAAAAAATCCAAAAAAAATTATAAATAATACCTACTAATAAATATTAGGTTTCTCCAAAATAATTTTTGACTTTGAACTTCCCAAAAAAATATTTGCACGTATTTTGCACGTGTAAAAAGATAAATTCCAGGAAAAAATGTCTATTAAATCACCGAAAATCACTTCAATTCATTTATAAATCTCAAAAACATTATTTTAAAAATCTAGGGTGTTACAGCTGTCAAGAACATCCTTAAGTATTTAAGAAGGACTAAGAATTCGTTCTTGGTATATGGAGTCGAGGAAGAGCTTGTTGTAAAGGGTTACACTGATGCTAGCTTCCAGTCCGATAATGACGACTCCAAATCGCAATCGGGTTTTGTTTTTTGCCTAAATGGTGGAGCTGTGAGCTGGAAGAGTTCGAAGCAAGAGACAGTAGCCGATTCTAGTGGCTGGGTATATTGATGAACATAATGCAGCAAAGGAGGCTGTTTGGATCAGAAAGTTTATCACTGAACTTAGCATGGTTCCTAGCCTTGTGGACCCAGTGGACCTCTATTGTGATAACAATGGGGCCATTGCACAAGCTAAGGAACCTAGATCTCTCCAGCAATCCAAACATATACTTAGACGCTTCCATCCCATTCGAGAGATCATCGATAGAGGAGATGTAAAGATATGCAGAGTACCAATAGATGATAACATCGCTGACCCACTGACAAAGCCACTTGCACAGCAAAAGCATGAGGGTCACACTAGATCTATAGGCCTTAGATGTATGTCTGATTGGCTCTAGTGCAAGTGGGAGATTGTTAGTGTATTCCCTAGAGGCCAGTTTTGTATTGACATTACTAGTTTGCATTGTATCATTATATTTATTTTATATATGAGACATTTCATTTATTGTATTTTTTATTGTGATTAAATGAACATAATAAAGTTCTTAGAATAGTAGATTCAATACCATGAGATATCAAGTGCATGACTTGATTGTAAGATCCTATTGGTTGTAATCAGAACACTATTCTTAAATGTTCCTAGTCAAGTACTATTGTGAATTAGGACAACAATAATTTATAGAGACTAGTTTGTGCGTAAACTGATGACCATATCTCACGGGTTATGGATATGAGTTATGAAGTCTTCACATGGGTACATATTAGAGTATTAATGTGCTGAACTGACGCACCATGAGAACGCTGCCTGGATCGTTAAGTGAGTGTCATAATTGGTTCTCACAGTGACCATGATGTACGTAGTCCTTTTACTTGAAGTCACTACGGTTCCCTACATGAGAAGTTGTATGTTTTAATGTCGTCAAACGTTGCCTGTAATAAGGTAATTATAAAGTCGACTATTGGATATACTACAAATCATGCAGAGGGGTGTAAGTAACTTAGATATGATTTGTTCCTCTTACATAACATAGGCGATATCTACGAGCCCCTTGATTGAGTGAGACTGCAAAATGCATGGTCATGCTCAAATGAGTCAATGTGAGATATTAAGCTCATTTGTTTTAGTAAGTCTACTCGGACATCAAGAAACCAAAAATTGAACTATATAAGGGTGACACGCTCTATGCCATGTGGTCAATTAGATATCTGGACAAAAGGACTAGACTACATGGTAACATTGGTCACAGATAGGTTATGTCAAATCACTAGCATTCCATTACTTGAGTAGCAGTGATGTATTGCTAGATACCACTCACTGTTTGTAATACTCGAATATGATTTTAGTGTTACTGTCAAATTAATTGGAACCTACAAAGTCACACACTTAGAATGGATCAAAATTGAGATTTAAATTCATAAGATGAATTTAATAAGGGATCCAAGTAAGACTTGGACTCCTGACATTAGTTGGACATTAAATTAGATTAAACGGGTTGACGAAAATTCAAAGCCCCACACACGAATCTAAACCAGGTCAGATTGTGAGCCCAACATCCTCATTACTCTCTCAGGGTTAATTTTCTGTACCTATATATATGATACATATCTGTGAAAAAGACAGGCATGAGAAAACCATAGCCATCACAGAAATTGTGAGAGAGAGAGGTCATGAGGAACACCCCCTTCCCCAGCTAGCACCACGGCGTGAGGGAATGCTTGATTTGATCCGTTCGTGTGGATACCGTAGAGGCACCAAAATATTTTAGTGCTTTGATCGGCATACTATGGAGACAGCATATCCACCTTCAAGGTATAACTCCTAAACACGATTTATGGTTTTCGCATGGACCCATGGCTATATTTCGATAATTTTTTTGTAATTTTTCTGCTGTGTTTTTAATCTGAGATTACCCTCGAAACGTAACAGTGGTATCAGAGTCAAGACTATGACATTGCAGGATGAATAGCACCACATGCCTCCATGTATGTGGCATAAGCTGCACCGGGCTCAACCTATACCAATTCAGGACCTCTCTGACAAAAGGGGTGAAGAGGCAGACGAAGCCCAACATGGAAGGCATCACATGGGGAAAGAAAATACTCGTTAGACATCCTGTTTCATGCCCTGACTGACCCCAAGACTTGGCAAAATGTAACCCATACACAGCAAGAATCTTGAAAGCCTCCCTAACCGGGACAAGATCTACTCTCGTTAAAATCATGCTAGTGAAATTTACCTCATTGGTATGAACCAAATGTGGCTCAGGGTCATCCATATCATTCTGAATGAAATCCCGGCTTATTTCGAGGTACTCCCTAATCAACTCAGAAATAAGGAATAACGGTATCTCAAGTGCACTCCGCAAATTTCTCACCGGCTTTACAATTATCTCTGCTATAGCAGAGTGACTAGCCACACCCTTTCCCTTCTCCTCTCTAGTACACCGGCTAAATTAGATCTAGTTCATCATCTACTCCTAAATCTACCAAAACAGAAGTAGAGTCGCTCAACAAAATGCTAGACATAAGTTATGATAACTGCAATAAGTTACCTGGCCAAGTTCTCAAAAACTCCTAGAATGCAACGGCCACAAGCAACACCATGGAACAACCAATCAAACCACAGCACCGCCTAGAGAACCACCATAAGGGCTAGAGAGAGAATCTCTCAAAGAAATTTCTAGAGAGAGAAAGTGGAAGAAATGATGTGAATTTTTGCAAATGTACAAAATCGCAAAAAGTAGTATAGTTACTGTTACTATTGTTATTATTGTTACTAAATTTTGCTTTTTAATGTCCCCAAAATTTATCTAAGTTGAATTAGATTTTTATTCGTTATTTTTATTTCCCTAATGGATTTTAACCCAAAAATCCAAACCCATTATTTTATTGAATTTTAAACCCTATTTTTCCCTGTTGGATCTATAGCCCTAAAACCCCCAAACCCATTAAAACCTACCCTACCCGTTACCCCCTTACTAAACCCTAAACATACCCCACCCTATATATACTTACCCTGTTTTACCCTATCATCTATTAAACCCTACTCAGCCGCCAACCCCCCTACCCTGTTCCTTCACCTCCTACCTCCCGATCTCCTCTCTCCCTCGCCCTCTGTGTGACACCCCCTCAACCCATCCCCTCTTCCGCCTGCACCCCTATGCTCCTCCCACCTGCAGTGCCGACCAGCAACAGCCCCGACGCAACCTCCTTTCGCGACGCCAGCAGCCACCGGTGCTCCCCCTCATCGCGCCCTGCAAATCCTCACCTGCCTCCCTGCTCTCCACCGTCAACAACAACCAGTTGCCTCCTACCTCCCTGTGCCTCCCCTCCTTCCCTTCTCTCTCCTGTTGCAGCCCCTTCTCGACACCAGAACCCTTGACGCTGCCTTCCACCGTTGCGACCACAACAGCACTGAACCCCGCAGCATTGTGACCCCTTGGTCCCTCTCCTTTCTTCCTGTCGTCGATGCCAGTAGCGGTGCTGCACCATAGCGCCCACCCTCCACAGCACGTGCCTGTCTTCCCTCCCGAAGCCGCAGCAACACGGCAACGCCCTCCATTGCCGTTCTCCACCATGCTGTCCTGTGCCGATCATCGTCGTTGTCCCTGTCGACTGTCCCCTTGGCTGCCGCCAGTCCTCACCGCACCGCCGCCCGTCATCAGAGCCAAGCCTAGCATTGTTGTTTGATCAAGGAGTGATCATTCAGATCTAGCCATCCGATCAATTGATCATCATCATCATCATCGTGCTTGATTGAATGTGGGCCATCGATCTCCTCTTGATCATCATGATCTCCATCAGTCTTGATCTGGCCATCCGATCTGATCTTTCATCTTGATCTTGATCTCTTGGATCTAGCCGTCCGGTTATGTTCGTGATCTTGTTCGTGTTCGCATTGTCCGTGCTTGTGTTCGTAATTTCGATTGTGATCATGTGTTCGTGATTGGTTCGTGATCCATTTGTTGTTCATTGAGTTCATTTCCCATGAATCCGTTCCCGTTATTCTTTCTCTCCGTCATTTTTGTCGTCTCTCAGGCAAGTAACTTGTGTTCTTTTCTTTGTGTAATACAAGTACTAAATACCGCCTGTAATGTAGTTGTGTTCTAGAGACAATTCTTGTGCAAAACCCCCGTTATATCTTGTCACTATTGTATTGACCCGCCTGTAGTTGCCTCATTACACACATGACATGAAATAACTTAGGGATGACCACTTCTTGTTGTGTACATGCATGTTGTTCGTATTATATCGTGTGCTAGGTTGTGTTTGTTGTAGTATAACTTATTGTAGACTTGCTAAATACCCTATACCATGTTGCTTGGACATCTAGTACACTATATTTCATGTTTGGTTACGTTTGGATGAGTTTCATATGAACTAGTTGATTTTGTGCATGAAGGATATTTTTTGTTTTGTCGATTCCCCATTTTTGTTCAGTAATTTAGACCCTATTAAGGTCTGTATATGAAATTATTTGTGAATATGAATTATATAGAATTCTGTCTACTTTCCAGATTTTCTGACAGATCTCCGTTTCGATTTGTGAGTTGCGAGTTATGGCTATTTTACTACAGATGCGTTTAAAATTCCAAATCCAGTTTTATATGAATTCTGTATGGATAATTATTTTTTTGCTGATGTTAAAGTTAATATTTTGATCCAATATTTTGCTGGTTACAACTAGATTGGGATTAACCCCTAATTTTTATAGATTTAATTGATAACTTTTATAATCCATTTTGTGCTTGTGAACAACTACTATACTTACAGAATTTTCATGTTGTTCTGTAAAGAAACATAATTTCGACCTGATTCTACTTGTTGTCTCTAAAAATTTTGTGAATATGAATTGTATCATACTGTATCTATTTTATCACCCTTTTGACGGATCTGGATTTCGATTTATATTTTGTGAGATATTGCTGTTTTAGTACTGCTGTATTTATGATTCCAGATTTAAAAACTTTCTGTGTCTTGCTGCTTTCTGATTTTATTTGACTACTCTGTCCATGTTGAAAAATTACGAAACTTTATTTTCTATTACTAAACATACTAGGGAATACCCCAGATTTTTCGTGAATTTAACTAGTAAGTTTGTATGCTGTTTTCCTATTTATGAATACAAACTTTTGATTTCTGGCTGAACACGTTTTCTAGATTCAAATCTATTTTGAGACTTGTTTTTGTGAAATACCATATGACTTATATATATTTTCTAGATTCGGTCAGGAGTCTATTTTCAAATTCTCTGACGGATCTAGGTTTTCATTTTTGTAGCAACGGGAATTCTAGATTTAGTGCAGTACTGCCTTGCTGTCCTGAACTAGAATTTTCGTAGTTCTATCCTTTTATGTATTGTCTATCACCTGTACATATTTATCTTTCAACCTAAACCTGTTACCTGTTACATATTATATACACATGTTATCTCATTACATTACTTGATTCTGTTCATGATTCATGCTAGTTGTTCTATTTTGTTGCCATATCCATTCCATGCTATTTGTTTATTCTTTTTCCATGAACTTGTGCCTGCACAACAAGCAGCCCGTAACTTGCATTGACAGGGCATTTTGTTTTCTTTTTCTCTTTCTGCAATTTGCTAAATTGCAGATTACTGAGATCAGCAGCCCGATGGAGTAGGTGATATGAGATTCTAGATGATGGAGTTTTGCTATTATTATTTTCCTGTTGCTTATTTGAATAATTGTATATGTTACTTGGATTATATGTATTAGGAAATGTGACCCAGGATTATTAACTTGTTCAGATATGGTTTATTTGAAATTTATTAAGTTTTTTTCAAGTAAATTCCTATTGGTATTTTGATTCATATATGCATGCGTAGTTGACTTCTCTTGCTTCCTACTCTGATTATTCCTGTGAAATGTTATAAAGATCCTGACAGCTTATGGATGATGAAAATCATTCTCTGGACTTAGTCACATATCCGTATTCCGTATTTCTTTTTGGGAAGCGGGGCGCGACAGACAATGTAGTAGAAATTCTATATAATTAATTTATGATGTTGATTTCTTGTGTACGAATTGTTAATGTAATTGCTACACTAAAATCAAGTCATTTGATGAGTAATTGTTCATATGATTCAATCTATAGAATTATGAGTAATATATATTTGTATGTATTACATAAGAGTAGATTATTATATGAAATTTCATGCTAAAACATACTAATTTTGATGAAAATTATCCTCTGAAAATTCACTAGGGATTGTAAAATAATGCGTATTAAGTGTGAGATCGATTTTTCTAGTGAAATTATGAAATGGAGAGAGTCACATTCAAGAAAATTGAAATCGTAATATAATAAGATTGTCAGGCTTGATAGCCTGGTCATAGCGTGTGGGTGTGGGCGCTATGTACAGACACGTTTGGTCGCAGGTTCAAGCACTGTCAGGCGCTGTTTTTTTCGGAAATTTTTAATTTATTTATTTACCATAGGGGAGAATTATAAAGACTGTATGAATCCTCTCTACACCAACAATGAGTTGGTATATTGGTTGTTGCGGGCGTTTGAGTTCTACTTGGTCTCGGGTTCGATTCGAAATCTTAAATCATTTTTTTCTTGAAATATTTAATGTGGAGTTTTAGGAAAATATTTAACAAACATATATATGTAATTAACAAACATATTTTAAAAACATATATACGTAACAAACATATATATTAAACAAACATATATGTATTTTGGGGGTAAATTAAGTTACGAATCAAGTTACTTTAAAAAAAAAGATATTTTGGAGTTACTACGAGGTTGCAACATGATGTCTTTTATCTAGTTTTTTCCCAATGACTTTTACAACGTATAAAGGTTGAATTTAAAATTTGTAATTTTAGTAAAGTGTACCTTATGATGAATTAAGAGGTAATTAAAGGATGAATTTGAAATAGTAAATATGTGATTATAAGGGTTTTGATCAATCAAATTGTTAATAAATATTGCTGTAAGAAGTTGTCTATTTACATTGAGATGATAAATGGAAAGAGAATGGATAAAAGAAATTAAATGATGTAAAATGAGAAATTTTTATAAGGTTAAGAATAACTTGGAAAAACTCTGTGATTATGATGGATGGATTCTAGAGACCGAGCGATACCCAGTATACCGGCAAGTTGAGATATGTGAAAATTTGAGAAATGGCCAGTGTGGGTGAATGTTCTCGTGTGTTGATTTTATGTCTGGTAGGAGGGTAAGCTAGCTCTAGGTGATATTATTTATGTTGGACTTAAGGACATGCACTAGAAAAAGGGGAAGTGATGAAGCTTGGGCAAACGTGAGGGGCGTCTTTCTATGGTCGGGCAGATGTATTTCAGGATTATAGTTACAGTCGGGCGGATGTATTCCGGGACTAGGGCTCAACATGGCCGGACGGATGTATTCCAGTACTATGGTCACAGTCGGACGAATGTATTTCAGGACTGTGATTTTTATGCGAGATGAGTCTCAATTAATTCCGAGGATATGAATAATCGGGCGGATGTACTCCAGGATTGTGAATAGTCGGGCAGAAGGGGGAGACGAGTCTCCAGTGTTCTAAGTTAGAGCGATGCTTACGAGATGTTTGTGTGATGAGGGTTCAGTATGGTCAGGCAGATGTACTCCGGGACTGAAACCTATACTCGTGGAATGTCTAAATCTTGTTTTTGTCATTGTAGTAGGATTTCATAATGAGGGATCGAACCCTATAATCAGGAGTACGTAAGAGCTTGCCCTTGGACCTATGTAGTATGGGATGCATAGACTTCGAACAAGTGTAGCATTATAAGAATACCGTGTCTGCATTAGGCATCGGGATCATATCATACACTGACATAATTAGGATAGTCACTTTTACGTTTTCTGCATTCAAGTTTGTGATTGTTAAGATGGTGAAATCCCAGTATTATAGCATTGTGTTAGTTGTATACAACTAACGTGCCCACAGTTTCCTAGTTGCAGGATCGGATTTGGCATGGACTTGTAGTCACTTTGATGGGTTGTCATAATAGTGAAGAGCTTCCATTATCACATGTTGTATTGTACTTATTTATTTCCGCTGTGCTAATATAAAGAATGATGTTGTAAATGAAATATTTTAAATTCCTTGTATTTTTGTACAAAGTTGAAGTAAAAGATTCTGTTTGTGCTACAAATTAGCTGTGAGTGGAATTCGGGGCGTTATAGAGTGATATCATAACCGAATTCAATAAGTAGTACAAATTTATAAGGAAAACACATTAGGGTGGAAATTAGATGTGTGTGTTAGTTTAGAGTCATGAATGTTATAGTTATTGAACTTGCATTCATGACACTCTCCTTGTATACTTTGAAGTGAAATTGTATGCAAGCATGTTTTCTTTTGTATTACGAGTGCTATGGTTGGTTGAACCTACATTCATGAAACCTTATATGTAGAGTAACTTTTTTCTCTTATTTTCTTCATGTATTTTCCTCGTAGATACCTTCGCACCTACACTTGGGTTACCATTGTATTTAGACATGCTCATAGTGTTTATGGGATTATAGTAAGCTCTATAAAACCTATTTTATCATGTCCTTACATAACTATTACAAGCATCTAAAAGTGATGTTGAAGTTAAAAAAAACTCTATGTAGTGTTTCTAACAAACTATATGCATTCCAGGTAAGTTCAAGCTAATGATCAAGAAGACGATGGCTGAGCTTAAAGGTGGATATGTTGCTTCCTCATATAATATGTTTACAACTTCAATTAATTTGCTGGACCTATAAAACTATTTTATGTAATCAAATCAGGTACACCGTTCCGAAGACGTGTCGTGGGCACGTGTCAATGGGCAAACCTAGTAACAAAACAAACTAGCAAATGATATGTAATAACAATAGTATCGAATATAAGCTATAACACATAAACAGTAGAAAAAGAAAATTTATAATGTGTAGAAGTATGTCATATTTATATAAGTAAAATATTACAATATTGTTAAAAATATACTGAAATAAATTAGACAATATAGAATAATGGAATATATAGTATTGTAAAATCATAACATATATAAAATGAATGTAAATATGCAAAAATCAAAAATGTAAAATATAATAGATTTAATAATGAAAGATAATAATAGTCGAAATAATAGTTTAATAAGAAGTAATTTTAAACTTAATATAAAACGTAAAAGTAATAGCAAAATTAATGAGTAACACAAAAGTGTATATAAGTAAGATGGACAAAAACATCAAGAAGGAGAAAAAAATGAGTAAGTCAAAATTGAAAGATCAAGACTAAGAATTGTAGATAAAATAATAAATATCAATGTGAGTTAATTAATAGTATAAAAAAATAATTCTTTGAAAAAAATATTAAATTCTAAAGATGTACAATACTAATAATCTAAATATTTGTTTGTCTGAGACTCAGTTTGCAATTGAAATACCTCTTCTTATTATTTCAACCAAAATGTAATACATGAAGTTCTCAAAACTCTAATCCAAGCTAATCATTTCTTTAATCTCTACTTTGTCTCCCCATTGCTCCTTTATAAAAAATTTTTAAAAAAAATTAAATGGACCAATAACATATTTACTTTAGGTGTCTTTCTTGAGTGGGGAGTTTGCACCCTTCACTGGTAAACTCCAGTCATCCCAATCCTATATATCCAGACATACACTAAAAGTTCTTATATGTTATGTTATCCATGGTTTCTAATAATCACTGAAGGGAACACTTCACGATAGTATATTTTCTTGTAGTAAAGAAATTAATATTGCATATTTGCCAAATTATTTTAGGTTGCTGATCAGCTTACCTGTCCTGCTATGGTTTGGAAGCCCAAATTGAGGCCACCAAATAATCCATCTCTCACTTGCGTACACCTTAAATCAAAACCAATAAAAAACTCATCAAATAAATCACCAAATTAATTTTTTTTAACCCAAAAATAAAACAATCATACCTCTCTGAACTTATATCTCATGCACACACAAAATTTGAGTCAGCAAAAAACTGAGTAATCCCCTGCACACACAAAATTAAAAATTAGAATGAGAATTCGGTTAATGAGATAAAATTAGAGTCGCCACATCGCAAGTAGAGGCTCTCAATTCGGTAGAGGAGAGTCACTGATACAGAGTCGCTTGATATTCGCGTTCGATTTGGTGGTGGGGAGTCACCGATACGGAATTAGCAGGGGATCAGATATCGGCGACGAGCACTTGATTGTGGTTCGACATTGGATTTGGATTTGGATATGCTTTGAGATTCACGTTGAAAGGACGATGAAGGCTTTGCCAATGGAATGGAAGCGAAGGTTTAAGAAAAAGTTTTAGGGATTTGGAGTTAGCGGCTTAAAAACCCAGGGGAGAGAAAGAGGGAAATTGTAGCTCTCTGATTTGGGGAATAGAGGGAGCAAAGTGATCTGAATAGGAGGGAGAGAGAGAGAGAAGAGAGAGAGAGAGAGAGAGAAAGAGAAATAATTAAATAATAAAGGAGTTGTTTGGGGGGGGGGGAGAGAGAATGTCTTTTGGGAGCTTAGATCTGGACCATTGATTTGCTTACTATTGAAGGAGAGCCACTTGATAGCTTTTCTTTGTGTTTTATTATATAGATGTTTACGTTTCACTATTAATAGCTACTTATTAATTTTGTTGCGTTATACTTCTCTAAAATACGATATATACTCACTGCTTATATTTTTACTTTATTTCAATTTTATTATATTTACATTCTTGGTTAGTACATATACTTTCTACTAATTAATATATATATATATATATATATATATATATATATATATATATATATATATATATATATATATATATATATATATATATATTTCAACATATTTACTATACATATCATTTTACACTTATATAATTATTTATGTTTATTATACTAATTCATTACACTACATAATTATTGTTCTCGTTCGCATTTGCATTTAAGCTCATGTGTATATTTTTCTATTTTAATGTTATAAATCTCTTTCACTACTACTAATTTTATATATTCGATATTTATAATCTATATTTCTATTTTAATATTCCATCGTTGTAACTTTCTACATTATTTTCTTTTTCTAGTGCCCCACACTTTTACTTCTATTTTTATATCACAAATTTCAAAACGTTCTTCATACTTAATTAAACATTCAATATCCAAGTACATATGAAAGATTACATCATTCCATTCACTATTTTGGTGCAACCTGATGTCGAGAGGACAAACTTGCAACTAGATGTCAATGGAGGCAAACTTGCAACTGGATGTCGGGGAGGTAACATCTGCAACCGAATGTCCAGAAGACAAACTGCAACCGGATGTCATGGGAGCAAACCTGCAACTTGATGTCAAGGAGGCAAGGCTACAGTTGGACATCAATGAGGCGAACCCATAACAAAAGAAACTTTCTACTTTAATAACTCCCACTTTTAGTTTTATATATATTACTTACCACCATGCCATTATTTTGTACAAGATTTTACCTTTTTGTTTTTACCATTTTATAATGTTTTACAACTTATTCTGTACTACTTCAGCATTATTATTTATAATACAGCTATACTTATATATACATTTAATTAATTACCTTATTATTTACACTTGTTTTTATATCTATCCTATATGCGTTATTTTATTTTTAATCCTATATTATTAGTAGGTTTGCCCGTTGACACGTGCCTACGGCACGTCTTCAGAACGGTGCACCTGGTTTGATTATATAAAATAGTTTTGAAGGTCCAGTAAATTAATTGAAGTAGCAAACAAATTATATGAGGAAGCAGTATATCTACCTTTAAGCTCAACCATCGCCTTTTTTATCATTAGCTTGAACCTACCTGGAATGCATATAGTTTGTTATAAACACTGCATAAAGTTTTTTTAACTTCAGCATCACTTTTACATGCTTGTAATAGTTATGAAAGGACATTATCATATAGGTTTTATAGAGCTTACTCTAATTCCATAACCACTATGAGCATGTCTAAATACAATGGTAACGCAAGTGCAGGTGTAAAGGTATCTCCAATACCAATAATCTAAATACTTGTTTGTCTGAGACTCAGTTTGCAATTGAAATACCTCTTATTATTATTTCAACAAAAATGAAATACATGAAGCTCTCAAAACTCTAATCCAAGCTAATTATTTCTTTTATCTCCACTTTGTCTCCCCATTGCACCTTTATAAAAAAAATCAAAATGGATAAATAACAAATTTACTTTAGTTGTCTTTCTTGAGCGGAGAGTTTACACCCTTCACTGGTAAACTCCAGTCATCCCAATCCTATATATCCAAACATACACTAAAAGTTCTGATATGTTATGTTATTCGTGGTTTCTAATAACCAGTGAAGGGAACACTTCACGATAGTATTTTTTCTTGTAGTAAAAAAATTAATGTTGCATATTTGTCAAGTTATTTTAGATTGCTGGTCAGCTTACCTATCCTACTATGGTTTGGAAACCCAAATTGAGGCCACCAAATAATCCATCTTTCACTTGCGTACACCTTAAATCAAAACCAATAAAAAACTCATCAAATAAATCACAAAATTAAAATTTTTTAAACCCAAAAATAAAACAATCATACCTCTCTCAACTTAGATACCATGCACACACAAAATTCGAGTTAGCAAAAAACTGAGTAATACCCTGCACATACAAAATTAAAAATTAGAATGAGAATTCGGTTAATGAGATGAAATTAGAGTCGTCGCATCGCATATAGAGGCTCTCGATTTGGTGGAGGGGAGTCGCCGATACGGAGTCGCTTGATATCCACGCTCGATTTGGTGGAGGGGAGTCACCGATACGGAATCAGCGGCGGATCAGATATCGGCGACGACCTCTTGATTGGGGTTCGACATTGGATTTAGATTTGGATTTGCTTTGAGATTTTCAAATTTTCAAATTTTCAAATTTATCAAATATTTGAATTTTAAACTTTAAACTTAAAGTTTGAAATTTTTTAAAATTTTTTAATTTTTTTAAATGAATTTTTTTTAAAAAAAAATTGAAGAAATTTTTTGTAATTTTTTATATAAGTTTTTAAATTTTTTGATTTTTTGAATTATTTTAAAATTTTTTAGTTTTTATGGTTTTTTATTTTTTTAAATTTTAAATTTTAAATTTTCTTAATTTTTTGAATAGGAGAGAGAGAGAGAGAGTGGGAGAGAAATAATTAAATAAATAAAGGAGTTGTTTTGGGTGGGGGATTTGAATTTGAGTTTTGGGGGGAAACATTTGGGAGGAAAAATGTGTTTTGTGAGGTTAGATCTGGACCTTTGATTTTGGTGGAATTGAAGGAGAGCCACTTGATAGCTTTCTTTGTATTTTATTATATAGATTGCTTGCTATTAACTGTTTTACTATTTTCTTATCATTATTGTGTGTGTGTGTGTGTGTGTGTGTGTGTGTGTGTGTGTGTGTGTGTGTGTGTGTGTGTGTGTATATATATATATATATATATATATACTTTATCTTTAAAAATGTTAGCATTCTAGTGTTTTTGTACCACTTCATTTTATATTATATTTTATTGGTAACTTATTTTATATATGGTGACTACTCATATAATATGAATTTTATTTTAATATTTATAATTAAATATTATATATTATTTCAATAATGTATTATTACCTTTACTACTATTATATTTTGTTTTTCCGATTGCTTATAATTTTCATATTTATAGTATTATTGTTTCGCCATACAGTTTGTATGCTTATTAGCGTATAAAATATTATATATGGATTTCCTGTTACATTTGAAAATTTATAAATAATTTGATATATACTAATCATTATTCTATCAAATTATTATGTACTTTTACAAATGAAAATTTTATACACATCATTATAATTTTTACTATTATATTTTTTTTTTTGTAAACGGATAGAGTCGGTCTGTAATATCCCGGACGGATATTACCTTGTATAAATTATTATTTATTATTATTTATTACTATTTTGTTTTAATTCCAAAATTAGAATATTTTGGTGATTTTCACCCGGTTTATCCATAGACATTATCTGTACCCAGATATCAGTCAGTATACATCCGTATGGTATCAAAATTAATACCGTGATCTTCCGAACTAATAATAAAATTTATTTTATTATTATTTCTGAGAATTAATTATTTTTATACGGATTATGCGAAGATTTTCGGTATACAGACACATATGCGCACGTACGAGTAGTATGTCGATTAGCGCATTATACGAATTGTGTGTTGTGTATTTTTGGACAACACTTATTTTTGCTATGACAAAACCTAGTAGGGATGGTTAGGGTTTGGTTAGGAGGTTAAACCTAGGGTTACAAAGACATAAGGGATTAGGAAATTTCTTCTAGAATAAACCTCACCCACACCACACCTCCACCACATCCTACCTCCACCAATTGCCACCTCCCCATAAGCATGGCCGGCCCACATTATGTGGGAGGTCCTTTTTGTAAATGTGAGTGCACATTTTGCACTTACCCCCTCCTATCCCCTCCTATAAATACCCCCTCCTTCTCCTCCTTCTCTCATTTTAGAAAGATCAAAAGAAAGAAAGAAAGAAAGGAAAAGAAAGAGAGAACCTTAGGTTAACTTGAGAGTTTTGTTTTGTAGGGTGTTAGAAGACTTCTAAGAGCTAGGGGAAGGAGAAGGTTGAGCTAGGCAAGTCCTTCCATCAAAGAAAAAAAATAAGGTGGGGGTTTCTTCACACTTCTTTGTTTGATTGTTGTTTGTTTGGTTGTTTGTTTTGTTGTTTGACTTCTTCTTATCTTCTTGTTTTGTTTCTTTGTTTTTGATGGGTGTGATGTTGTGGTTGTGAATGATGAATAAAAAAAATAAAGTAGTAGTAGAACCTACTAAAACATATAAAGAGCACACCTTTAAATTTGTAGTGTTGTTTATGTTGTTATTGGACAAAAAATTCACATATGGCATATAATCTTGAACATACAACCACTAAAGGTTGTAGGACTTGGATGAGAACTACACATAAGCATATGAACACATTTTACAACCATTGTGGGTTGTAGGACTTTGATTAAACATTGGACTAATAATAATAAGTGTATGTTTATTGTAATAAAAAGATCTTTTGTTAACCACTAGTTGTAGAAAATTAAAAAGATCTTTCTTTTTTACTAAATACTAGTTGTAGATTAAAAAGATCTTCTCTTTTATTAATCACTAGTTGTAGCTATTAAAAAGATCTTTTTATTAATCACTAGTTGTAGCAATTAAAAAGATCTTTTCTTTTTAAATCACTAGTTGTAGAAATAATAAAAAGAGATCTTTTCTTTCATATTTACTAGTTGTAAAGTAAAATAAAATAAAAATGATCTTTTCTTTTATCACTAGTAATAATAAAGATTAGTAAGCAACTAAGTAGTAGCATGCTAAAATATAAAGTAGTAGTATGTGATTAAATGAGGTAGTAGTAGCATGTATGTTAATTAATAAGGTAGTAGTAGTATGAGTGATTAAATAAAGTAGTAGTATGGTTGATATAAAGTAGTAGTATGTTGATTAAAGGAAGAAGTGGTAGTAAGTAGTATAGATGTTTATATCCATAAAGTAGTAGTAGTAAGTTGTATGTTATGTCCTTGATAAGAATGAAGTAGGAGTAGTAGTAGATAATTGTGTGTTATGTTTTGATTAAAATAGGAGTAGTAGTAGTAGTAAAATGTTGTAGGATCACTTCTAAAAATATTTAGAAGTAATATTCATGCTTCAAATGTTGTAGGATCACTTCTAAAAATATTTAGAAGTAATATTCATGCTTCAAATGTTGTAGGATTACCTCTAAAAATATTTAGAAGCAATATTCATGCTTCAAATGTTGTAGGATGCCTAATAAAAATATCCTACCATGTTTTTATGCTTAATTAGTTGTAGGATGTTTTCTAAAAATATCCTATCATGCTATTTCATGTTAGAATGTTGTAGGACTTTTTCTAAAAATATCCTACCATGTTTCCATGCTTAGTTAGTTGTAGGATTTCTTCTAAAAATATCCTATCTTGCTTTTATACTTGAAATGTTGTAGGACTTTTTCTAAAAATATCCTACCATGTTTCCATGCTTAGTTAGTTGTAGGATTACTTCTAAAAATATCCTACCATGTTTCCATGCTTAGTTAGTTGTAGGATTTCTTCTATAAATATCCTATCATGTTTAGAATGTTGTAGAATGTTTTATAAAAAATATCCTATCATGCTTTATGTTTAGAATGTTGTAGGATGCTTTATGAAATTATCCTATCATGCCTTATGTTTAGAATGTTGTAGGACTTTTTCTAAAAGTATCCTATAATGCTATTTCATGTTAGAATGTTGTAGGACAAATTCTAAAGTTCTTACCATGTTTAGATTAGCCTATTTATGCTTAGGATGTGGTAGGATTAATTCTAAAATTCCTACCATGCTTAGGTTAATCTACTTATGCTTAGAATGTTGTAGGATGCAATCTAAGAGTTTCCTACCATGTTTAGATTCACTCATTTATGCTTAAAATGTTGTAGGAAGCAATCTAAGAGTTTCCTACCATGTTTAGATTCACTCATTTATGCTTAAAATGTTGTAGGAAGCAATCTAAGAGTTTCCTACCATGTTTAGATTAATTGTGCCTAGAATGTTGTAGGATCTATGATAAAATTACTTACCATATTAGAAGTATATATACATATATACTTAGGAATGTTGAATGTTCATACTAGTAGTTACCCATGTTTAGTAAAACATTCATGTTTAGTAGTTATTTATGCTTAATAAAGATTCATGCTTGGATGATAGTAGAAAAGTTGCATACCATGCTAAGTTTAATTGTAGGTATGTGATATACCATGTTAGCTTAATTGTAGGTAAGTGATATACCATGCTAGTTTAATTGTAAGTATGTGATATACCATGTTAGTTTAATTATAGATATACCATGCTAGCTTAACTACAAGTAAGTTGTATGCCATGCTAGCTTCATTATAAGTAAGTTGTATGTCATGCTAGTTTAGATTGTGAGTAAGTCGTATACCATGCTAGGCTTATATGAATACTCATGTTTACATGGTACCCATGCTTAGATAAGTGGTTGTTCATGCTATGTTAGTAGATGATCATGATTCATGCTAAGTAAGTAGGTATCATGCTAATTATTGATCATGTTAAGTTAATGACATCCATACTATGATATTCATGCTGAGAGTAAAGGAACTACCCATGGTTAGTTGTAGTGACTTTATGTTGAGTTCTATACCATGCTAAAAGTTCAAATACTTGCTTAGAATGTTGTAGGAGTAGTGTTAGAACTACCTACTATGCCTTGGAATGTTGCTTGTTCATACTAGTTGGGTTGTGGTGATTAGTCATGATAAGTAGTAAGCTTCCATGATCAATTTGTAACCTACGCTTGACTATAGTGGACTTCATGTCTAGGTCGTAAGTAATTTTCATGCTTGAGCTCGATGTAAGCATAAGCATTAATCACATTCATACATAGGAGTATCATGGTGGTTGTGTTATATGATTAAATTATCGTAGGAAGATGCTTGCAATTGTGTGCCATACTTAAGGCGCTATAGGTCGAAGAAATAAGATCGGGAAGACCACTAGTGATAGTTAGTTCGATAAAGGCTGTTATGTCGCCTTCGGATTCTTCCTTAGTAGAATACCGATCATAGACTACTAGTAGATTCTTCTGTTGCTTCTAATAATAGAAGATTAAGTTTGCTAGTAAGCACGTTTGGTTGCTTTTAAGATTGATTACCTGTATGGTTGTTTGTACATGGTTGTGCTCGTACGTGGCTCGACTGGCCCGTACGTAGCCGTGGGTCTCATACGTAGCTTAGTTGGCTCGTATGTAGGTTGTTGTCTCGTACGCGGCTCGACCGGCCCGTGCGTAGCGATTGGTCTCATACACGGCTTATTTGGCTGGTATGTACGTGGTTATCTCCTACGAGGCTCGCCTGGCTCGTAGGTAGCTATTGTTTCATACGTAGCTTAATTGGCTCGTATGTGGTTGTTACTCGTGTATAGCTTGTTGGCTAGTACACGGTTCGTTGTGCTCGTTTAGGGTGATATTACCACCCTAAGGGCTATCGACCATCAAGACATATGTTTTCTTACCCTAAGGAACTGTAGAGGAGTCACTCCTTGTGTACCGTCGAATCTTAACCAGGGTGGGTTAATCAAGGACCGGAGTATAGACAGAATCCAAGTCTAGAATAGCGGCATGCGTGTATATTCGCACAGCCAAAGTCTTGGATCGATGAGCCACAAACCGGATCCTGAGGGATTCTGGTAAGTCTAGGTTGAGCAGCCTAGTAGAGTTGTCTTGCGAAACCTAATTTAAGGCCTAGCATGTTGTGGATAATATTGTCATCCCTAGGATTGTTCGAGTCAGGGACATCACTAGGATAGTGACTTACAAGGATCATTTTACTTAAAACCCTTTGCCGAGAGAGAGGGGTCAGTTGTAGGAGGCCCCTTACACTAACTCGTCCCTTGAGGCAGATCATAGGTGGTGTATTGGGTTGTACCTTCCCGTCAAAGGGATACGTACGGTGCCGTCTCATAGGTTGAGGACACGGGTTGCGTATCTCGCGCTGTTAATTCCTGAGGTGCCGTGGCTGGGGGTGCCACAGGATGCATTGTGCAGTCCTGCGCTTGCGATACCCCAGAGGGTGCCACAGGGTAGGCTTCGTGCTACCCTGCGCTTGCGAAACCCTACGATTTGATTTTGTTGTGATGCCCGATACATTGGGTTCGTCTATTTTGAGAGAGGTCTGGTTGGCCGGGCCGCAGTGGCGAACATAGACACCACTGGCGAAATGCAATAGTGGGACTTGACCACGTCTGCAACCTCATTAGCCACATGTAGGTGTCGGAAACAGGTTGTGTACAATTAGAAGTTCATAACGCGGGTTCAATCCCTATATATGGAGAAACAGCTTGAGATGGAGTCGCATGTAGTATGGGCTGCATGTTGCTTTCGGAAACTTGCTGACATTAGAATAGGAAGCGTCCTAGTTCTATTTAAATATCGCATTAGAGTCTAGTCATAGCACTCACGTACACTTAAACTACACCATTGCTATATTTTGTATATTGTTTGGAAGATTCGCTGCTATATGATCAGCCTTTAAGCGTCAGTGAATACTGACGTCCCCACTTCCATAGGTACTGGATCGCCGAAGTACAAAGGCGATATTCAGGAGGACTCAAGGCGAGGAACGCAAGGAGTCAGTGTTATGTTTAGTTCCGTTGCAGTATATGTATTGATTATGCATTAGTTGAGAAGTACTCTGATGTAAGATGTTGAAGGTTGTAATACTTAGAAATGTAAAGGTAATATTGTAACTCTATTGTAAGGTATTACAGTTGTACAATATTCAGACTTGTAACACATTGTGTATTGAATAAAAAGTTTTAAATTCTCCTGTTTTTCTGTGTATTGTGACTAATTGAAGAAAAGGTCTTGGCTCGTGTCACGGTTTCCCGGCATTGGAAATCGGGGCGCTACACGGTCGACTCCAGCCAGATCAAAAAATATATTAAAAATAAATGACTGTACAAGAACAAAGTTTTACAAACTATAAAACTGACGCCTAAAGGCACGCAAAAACAAACAACGAGAAGAAAAACAGCATAATAGACAGATTACACCACACAGACTCTCGCGACCAACACTAGAAAGATTCCGTCGGAAGCGGAGCAAACGATACTCGAAGAGGAACAAAAGGTGCCGATGGAAGGGGAGGGTCGGCGGATGGAAGCCCCCGGCAAATGAGCACACTCAACTCTGGCAATGGGGCGAGCGCAAACGCAGCAGGACGGACATAGAGAAGGCCACCAGTCCCTGACAACAGCAAACAACCAAACCAAACACGAGAAACACAGCCAACAACCAATGCAGTTAAATAAACGCTGCAGCCAAACTAGCCGACCAAAACACAGCTAAACCCGTACAACAAGCAACACAAAAAGAACGGTGACAACAGACAAATATGGGGGCACGCGAGCCCCCAGCGCAACAAAATAGAGGCCGCAACAAACATCGCTAAGAAACAATCACACGCCAAATAAACAAGCATTAAAGCAGCCCCCAACACTACCAGAGCCAAACATGGCAGTCGAAGCCAAGGAAAAGAGCAACACTTTGATAAATTTTTACTATTATATTATATTGTTTATTCTTTCAACTAAAATATAACACTCATATATTTTCAGATTTTTATCCAACGACATTCTCTTAAATTGTTAATTGATCAATTTTTATCTCGCAATACATAGTACTAGTTCAATTTGTGATTTTAATCATTCTACCGCTTATTACTTTGATAAATTTTGCTTACTAAAGTCTATTGATAATTTATTAAAGTATCTATTGACTATGCTTCTCTTTATTTTTTCCAATTACTTTGTTTTCCAAATTCTTTCACAATTAATGGAATAATTTATATTTTCCTTTTTATCTAATACTTTTTCTAGTATTATTTTTTTTGTATAAAGATTACATTCAATCTATAATATCTTTCATTGTCACGTTTTTTTTTTTCTAATACTAAATTTTTCTAGCCTGTCTAATACTTCCGTGTTTTGTCCCTATTCACATTGATTGTCATAGTTTCCTTACACAAGTTTGCTTTGTGTTCCACATTACATATTTTTATATTACATTTATTTTCTTAGTATTGGCAGCTCTTCTATATACAATAATGATTTGTATGGTGTGTTTAAAATACAACTTTTGCCCTAGTAAGTTCTGCGGATAGAACTATTCTAAGGGGGGAGAGTGTAACACCCTGCCAAAATTGAGTTATGACCATTTTGCTCCACGTGTGTTGTGCAAATGTATTTTGTACCGTTATGGGTAATATCCGTAACGCATTTTAATATAAATATCCTTCATATTTTTTTACTTCGATTATTTTCCGTTCTCTTGTAACCCTCATTCCTGACAATAAGTATTTTCCTTGTATTTTCTATAATTTAATTGTTATAAATTTATTTTGTGCTAAATTCATTTCAGATCTTTTATTAAAGTATTTTATAATCGAAAATTTCATTCATTTCGAATAACGGTGTATTTTGATCTTACTTCCCATTTCTTATTGATCGACTATCTATATTTGAGCCTAAAATTTAATATATATTATTACTGGATTATTTTAATAAATTATTAAACCCGAATATTAATTTGTTATAATTTTATTTAATTATGATTAAAATGATTAATTGTTATTTCTTAATTATTTAATTAATGTTCATTTATCTAGTTATTTTATTTTCGTACTTGATCTAAGTTTCTTGGTGAATTCCAATTTATTTTCAAGCCAATTTATATTCTTCTCATTGGTATTATTTGTTTATTTATTTGGATTTAAATTATTTTTCATGAAATTCTTCGTTCTTTTGATTGAGCTATTCTTGTTGAGCCTATTTTTTTTATTTAATTGTGGGTATTTTTATTGAACCGCATTATTTTAGACTCATCTTTTATTGAACCCTAAAACCCAATTTCATTTGTTCTTGAACCAAAACCGCTATTATTGGATCCTAAACCTCTAACCCAATACCCTAATTGTACCCTATAAATACAACCATAGTACAAACCCTAAAAAATGCACATATTGAAACCCTATCTGCTTATTCTCTCTCTCCTCTTTCTCTCTCCTTACCGTTTCTCTCTCCCCGTGTGTTTCTCCTCCCCAAACTCCGGAACCCATTACGGGGTTCTTCTTCTCCGGCCATCTCCCAACCTTCAGTGACCCTTTCCACAATGCCACCACATCCCGACCTCCAGCGACCCCTCCTCCTCTGTCCTCGACATTAACAGCCAGCCAAAACCCCACCGATCCCTCCTTGCTACTCTTTTCCGTCGACCAATCCAATAGTGCCTCCCCTGTCCAGCCATTGCACTACCCGTCAACCGCCGTCGACGCCACCAACGACATCGACGACCACCAGGCCTTTGCCCTTGCCACTGTTGCTGCCGAAATTTTCCCTCTTTTGCTGTGATTGCTGTGCTCTCTATTGCACGTATTACACACATGTTATATTGCTAGTTCGTGGGTTCATTGCTTCGGGATTCTTATCCCGTTATTCTTGGTATTCGTTTTTACCGTCTATAAGGCAAGTCACTGTCCTCTTGAATTGTTAATTGTATGAAATTCAAGTTTTGTTAAAACTCTTGCAAGTAGATCTCTTGTTTATCGTATTATACTTTTTTCATCTCTTTCATTGGGTATATTGAGGGTTTACACGAGCTAACCCCAATTTACTTGACATCGTGCCACTTTGACTCTAAAAATATTGAATCTTGCATACATCATATAGTATTGATGATAGAAAATTTTCATGCATCTCATAACACGATTAATTATTGTAAAGACAATTGCTAGGTTGTATGTTGTTTAATTGTTGATGGTTGATTGATGATAAATTGATGTATATATGTGTTCCTAATCTTATTTACCATATTTTTATACCCTTCATGCTGATTGAGAAGTTTATCGACTAATAGAATTGATACCCATCATATTTAATTAATTTATTTCATGAAACTATACAAAACCTGTATATGGCTTGCTGACCTGTATGTTGACTACTATTTTTGAACCATTAAATGATCTTAAAATAAATTACTTTCTGAATATGAATTGTAGCCTTGTCTTTCTACTTTCTAGAACATCTTGAATTTTTAAGTTCCGAGTTGTGTAGAAAAAGTTATGCCCATTTTACTACAGTTGTGTTTTTACTTTCAGATTTTCAGATTCTTGTATATTCTATGTTTAAACAGTAAAAAGACTGATCAAATGATAAAATTTTACTTTGAAAATTTCCAGATTGTTGCTTAACATGTTTAGGAGTTTAGAAAATATTTTTAATGAATTTAATATTGAGTTTTCGCTGATTCTAAAAATAAAATAATATAATGTCGAATTTCTGCCTGAACATGAAATCTGTAAAGAACAATGTGTTTGACCTAGCTACGTTTGTTGGATTTTGAACTTTAAATATAAGGTGGAATCGTGTGAAAGTCTAGTTTCTAGAACTTCTGATGGATTCAGTTTTCAATTTCTGTGGGAGTGGAAAACTGTATTTTTGTATAGACTACTCTTATTGTTCGGAATTTTATGATCCAGATTTTAATAGTTTAATTAATCCTATATCATTGTATTGCATGAATTGAAGTGTTTGTGTTGCATTGCATAATCCTAACACCCTATTGTCATTGTTCTAATTGTCCAATTCAACTTATCATCTTATTATTTTCCTGTTGTTACCATCGTTCATCTCATGTCTCATAATTGCATATTGTATTGTTGCATTAATAAAATAATTTATAAGCTGGGGTTTAAGGGATTGACTAGAGTAGTTGTTGATATAGTGACTGTACTCGGAGGAGGAGCCTGTGTTTCTCTAAATAATTTTCGGCTATCGTTTTATCGTGTGAGTGTGGATTACGGCCGTAACCCAATCTATCGTGTATTGTATCGTTGTCGAAGACCGTATCGTGCATTGATTATTGATTATCATTGTCGAGTACATGATCTATAAAATCTTCTACTTAGGTCTAAAACGACATTGATTGTATGCATTGAACCTATAGAATGGGATGTAGTAGTACATGCATTAGTTAGGATTAAAATGATAATAAACTTAAGAATCACACGACATCGACACTACATATTGTTCCTTATTGTTCCTATTGATATCGAATATTGGCTAAGTATTATTGATATTGATCATTAAATATTGTTATTGAATCATTATTTATAGCCATTGCATCGATTATCGTGATATTGATTATTGTTATCGTGCCATGTTATTGATTCCTATTGATCCATTGACTTCATTGTTATATCGTTATTCCATTGTTCTTTGCTTCCTCTACTTGCTATCCACGACTTGCTCTAAGGACAACTTTTCTGCTCTTTTTAGATGAAGTGTTTACAAGTGTTGATGAAGAATTGCCTGATGGATTAGGATAACAACATTGGTGAAGGAATTCAATGCATTGCCGCTTAATAAATTATTGTTGAACAATTGTTATTTCATTGTATTTTGGGCTTTTGACCCGAATAATGCTATTATTTGTTTCCAGATGTTGGATTATTATTATACTTGGATATTTATATTGCTTCATTTCAAGTATTATTGTTCATGAGATTATTATTATTGTCTGCGCAATTGTTCTGTATTGATTATATTATTGAGTTGATCGGATAAACAGCTTATGGGTGATGTTAGTCATTCGCTGGGCCAATGTTACGTGCTCGTATTCCGTATTTTTGGAAAGCGGGGCGTGACACCTCTCAAAATTCATTTTATCATTTTTTAGCTAACTCAAATATAAATCCTAATCTTTGTGTTTTTACGTGCATTACACGTGTTTTCAATACACGTGTCGATTACGCATATTTTACCGTTAAGTGTAATATTTGTAACATTATTGATATAAATATTTCACGCATTTACGTATTTTTGATTTTTTATGAATATATTTCGTTATCTGAATTTATGTTGTATTGAGACGTGCGACGCACTCATTCGCGATGCATGTGTTGATTGAATTCTCTTTTCAAAATAAAATCTGTGAAGTATATCTATTTTTATTTGTGCATGAAACTCTAATTATAATTAATTTAAACTAGTCCTATTTAAATACATATTACAATGTGTAACATATGCATTTAATTTAAAATAAAAAAAACTCCTAATAATTTGTATGTAGATTTTTTGCACACACATAGTACGCACGTGCACGTGTTTTCTCACCCACAATTGGCCGGTTAATAGTTTGAGAGGGAAAGGGGTTAAATGTAAATTTTTGAAAAAGTTGGAAGTGGATTAGTGGGGGGGTTTGGGGTGGTTAATATAAGAGCATCTGTAGTCGTTTTCTATTTATCGATAATATCGATATTTGTGTTAAAAAGCAGCTGCAGTCGTTTGCTATATATCGATATTATCGATAAATCGCTACAGTAGATTGCTATAAATGAGAATCGATATAGCATTTATCGATAACGGACGGACGGCATTCGATGAGCCGTCCCACTAAAAAATGATTATTAGAATCGTCGGACGGCACTTGGAGTGCCGTTCGTTTGGAAAATTCTAATTAATCCGAATTATTAAACCCCAAAAATCGAATTAAAACCCACTGAATTAACCCCTCGGACGGCATGCTATGCGCCGTCTGTTCCAAAAGCCGCCATTCCCGGACGGCACTTGATGTGCCGTCCGTTGGAGATTTTTGGGCTGTGTTGTTGGGTTCTAAATGGTGGAGGTTGTGGAATGAGGAGCAGGGCGATTGGGTATGGCGATAGGGAGGTGTTGTTGACTAGCGGATGGAGTAGGGGGGTAGCAATGGTTTGCGCTGTGCGGGGAAGATGTTCGATGGCTATGAGGTTGAAGCAAGGTTGGGTTTCAGGAGCTCTAGGATGAGGTTCTGGTAAGGAGATGATGAAGGGGGGCTCGGGTGTAGGCTGTTGGGTTTGGAGGGTTTGGCTTTGGAGGAAGATAAAGGTGAGGTGAAGGATGATGTGGCTGAGGTGAAGGATGACACACGGGCTTAATTTTTTTTTTTTTTTTTTTTTTAAACGGACGGCACTTCATGTGCTGTCCGACGATTCCGTCCCAAAATTTTGCTTTTTCTTCCCTCCGACGGCACATCAAGTGCCGTCGCATAATATTAAATGATTGATTGCTATATTATAGCTTTCGACGAGTGCAGCGAAATCGAAATTCCTATTTCTATTTATCGATATATGGATAATTTTAACAGAAACGACTACAGATGCTCTAACTACCTATTAAATCCCTTATATAATCCCCCTAGCATGAACAAAACAAAAGAAAAATTTATACATTTCCGCAGTGGTCACTGTTGATTTCCTTCTTGAGTTCGGAGCTCGGATTTTTGAGAGGAGACTTTTGGAGTTCATTTCTAGGAGTTCTTTAAAGGGTGGGTGTTCTCATTTTCTTCTAATATTTAGTAGATTGGGCATGCATAGCCATAACATATGTAGATGTTAATTAAATTGGTATGTGTAAGTATAGAAGCTTTTCTAGAGTTTTAATTGTGCAAGCTTAGCCATAAACTAGGTAGAGGATAATTAAATTGATATGTGAATGTGTGGGAACTTTTCTAGAATTTCATCTAAGACAATGTAGTAGAAATTTCGTATAATTAATTCATCATGTTGATTTCTTGTGTGCAGATTGTTAATGTAATTGCTTCTGTAAAATCTAGTCATTTGATGAGTAATTGTTCATATGATTCAATCTATAGAATTATGAGTAATATATATTCGTATGTATGACAATTTTCATATTACATTAGAGTAGATTATTATATGAAACGTCATGCTAAAACATACTAATTTTGATGAGAATTATCCTTTGGAAATTCACTAGGGATTGTGAAATAATGCGTAGTAAGTGTGAGATCGAATTTTCTAGTGAAATTATGAAATAGAGAGAGAGTCACATTCAAGAAAATTGAAATCGTAATATAATAAGATTGTGAGGCTTGATAGCTTGGTCTCAGCGTATGGGTGTGGGCTCTGTGTACAGTGACATTTGGTCATTGGTTCGAGCCCTGTGAGGCTCTGTTTCTTTTCGGAAAATTTTAATTTATTTATTTACCGTAGGGGAGTTATAAAGACTGTATGAATCCTCTCTACACCAACAATGAGTTGGTATATTGGTTGTTGGGGGCGTTTGAGTTCTACTTTATCTCGGGTTCGATTCTGAACAGGACCTGTCCTTTTAAACCTTAATCATTATATATATATATATATATATATATATATATATATATATATATATATATATATATATATATATATTGTTTCCTTTAAATATTTAATGTGGATTTTTAGGAAAATATTTAACAAACTTATATTTGTAAATTCCAAGAGTATTTTGGGGGTAAATTAAGTTACGAATCAAGTTACTTTAAAAAAGAAGAAGAAATTTTGGAGTTACTACGAGGTTGAAACATGATGTCTTTTATCTAGTTTTTTCCCTAAGACTTTTACAATGTATAAAAATTGGATTTAAAATTTGGAATTTTAGTAATGTGTACCTTATGATGAATTAAGAGGTAATTAAAGGATGAATTTAAAATAGTAAATATGTGATGTTTGTAAGGGTTTTGATCAATCAAATTGTTATTAAATATTGCAGTAAGAAGTTGTCTATTTACATTGAGATGATAAATGTAAACAGAATGGATAAAAGAAATTAAATGATGTAAAATGAGAAATTTTTATGAGGTTATGAATAACCTGGAAGAACTCTGTGATTGAGATGGTGGATTCTAGAGACCGAGCGATACCCAGAATACTGGCAAGTTGAGATATGTGATAATTTGAGAAATGGCCAGTGTGGGTGAATGTTCTCGTGTGTTGATTTTAAGTCCGGTAGGAGGGAAAGCTAGCTGTAGGTGATATTATTTATGTTGAACTTAAGGACAGGTACTAGGAAAAGAGGATGTGATGAAGCTTGGGCAAACGTGAGCGGGGCGGCACTCTACAGTCGGGCGGATGTATTCCGGGACTGGGCTCAACATGGTCGGGCAGATGTATTCCAGGACTATGGTTACATTCGGGCAGATGTATTCCGAGATTGCGATTTTTATGCAAGATGAGTCTCAATTATCTGGCAAATGTACTTTGGAATTATGAATAGTCGAGCGGAAGGGAGACGAGTCTCCTGTGTTCTGGGTTAGAGCGACGCTTACGGGATGTTTATGCGATGAGGGTTCTGTATGGTCGGGCAGATGTACTCCGGGACTGGAACATATACTCGTGGAATATCAAAATCTTGTTTTTGTCATTGTAGTTGGATTTCATAACGAGGGATAGAACCCTATAATAAGGAGTACATAAGGGCTTTCCCACGGACCTATGTAGTATGGAATGCATAGACTTCGAACAAGTATGCATTAGTATTTGCATTGTAAGTATAAGTGTCTGCATTAGGCGTTAGGATCATATCATACACTGACATAATTAGATAGTCACTTTTACATTTTTTGCATTCAAGTTTGTGATTGTTAAGATGGTGAAATCGCTGTATTATAACATGGTATTAGTTGTAAGCAACTAACGTGCCCACGATTTCCTAGTTGCAGGATCGGATTTGGCATGGACTTGATTTCACTCTGATGGGTTGTCATAAGATTGAAGAACTTCAATTATCACATGTTGTATTGTACTTATTTATTTCCATTGTGCTATTGTAAATAATGATGTTGTAAATGAAAAGTTTTAAATTCCTTATATTTTTGGACGAAGTTGAAGTAAAAAATCTTGTTTGTGATACAAATTACCTCTGATTGGAATTCGGGGCGTTACATTTGAGAGACACCTCTTTGATGGAGTTGGAATGTAGATCTTTTCGTTTAAACCTGGCAAGTTTATAGTGACGTCTCTGAAACGGAGTTGAACGTTTAGCTTGATGTTTGATCCAAGCAATTTGGGAGAGACAACTCTGAGGCGGAGTTGAACGTAGAGCTTGCCATTTGACCCTAGCAAGTTTGGAGAGACAAATCTGGAGTCGAACGTAGAGCTTGATGTTTGATCCCAGCAAGCTTGGAGAGGCAACTCTGAACCAGAATTGGATTGGACGTAGCACTTGTCGTTCGATCCCGACAAGTTTCGAGAGACAACTCGGAGACAGAGTAGGTCATAGAGCTTGCTTTCTGATCCCAACAAGTTTGGAGAGACAACTTTGAGACGAAGTTAAATGTTGAGCTTGCTGTTTGATCCCAGTAAGTTTGGAGAGGAAACTCTGAGATGGAGTTGAATGTTTGAACTTGCTGTTTGATCCCGACAAGTTTGGAGAGACAACTCTGAGGTGGAGTTGAATGAAGAGCTTGTAGTTTGATCCCGACAAGTTTGGAGAGACAACTCTGAGGAGGTGTTGAATAAAGAGCTTGTCATTTGATCCCGACAAGTTTGGAGAGACAACTTTGAGATGGAGTTTGTCGTAGAGCTTGTTGTCTGTTCCTAGTAAGTTTACTGAGACAGCTCTGAGACAGAGTCAGATGTAGAGCTTGTTGTTTAATCCCAACATGTTTGTAGAGATAACCTTGAGGCAGAGTTGGACATAGAGCTCGCCATTTGATCCTGACAAGTTTAGATAGATAACTCGGAGACGGAGTTGGTCGCAGAGCTTGCTATCTGTTCCCAACAAGTTTGTCGAGACAACTCTTTAATCAAGTTAATGTAGAGCTTGTTGTTTGATCTTAGCAAGTTACTAAAGAACTTTGTGACAGAGTTAGATGTTGAACTTTTCATTTGATCTCGGCAAGTATTGTAGAGGCAGCTTTGAGACGGAGTTGAACGTAGAGCTTACTATTTGACCCTAGCAAGTTTTGGAGAGGCAACTCTAAGACAGAGTTAAACATTGAGCCTATTGCATGAAGTTCAGAGCTTGTTGGAAGGACTCAAGCGAAGAGCAAGGTGTTGAATTTGTTGTTTGAAGTGAACGAGTTGTTGATGGAGCCCGAGCAAAAAGTAAGGCATTGACTCGTTGTTTGAAGTCAACAAGTTCTTGATGGAGCTCAAGAGGAGAGCATAGCATTGAACACGTTGTTTGGATTCAACAAGTTCTTGATGGAGCTCAAGCGGAGAGTAGGGTGTTAAATTTTTTGTTGACGGAGCTCGAGCATAGAGCAGGGTGTTGAACTCATTGTTGACGGAGCTCAAGCGGTAAGTAGGGTGTTGAAATCATTGTATGGAGTTAATGAGTTGTTGAGGAGGGAACTGAACTCATTGTTTGGAGTGAATGAGTTGTTGACAGAGCCCGAGTTGTGGCATCGAACTCGTTGTTTGGAGTCAACGAGTTGTTGATAGGGCTTGAGTGGATAGCGAGGTGTTGAACTCGTTGTTTAGAGTCAACGAGTTGTTGAGGAGCCTGAGCAGAGAGCAGAGCAATGAACTCGTTGTTTAGAGTCAACGAGCTGTTGATGGAGCTTGAGCAGAGAGCAGGGTGTCGAACTCGTTATATGGAGTTAATGAGTGGTTGACAGGGCTCGAGCGAAGAGCAAGGCATTGAACTTGTTATGTGGGTTCAATGAGTTGTTGGCGGAGCTCGAGCAACGAGCGAGGATCCAAACTCGTTATATGAAGTCAACGAGCTGTTGGCAGAGCTCGAGCTGAGATCAAGGAGTCAAACTCGTTGTATGGAGTCAACGAGTTGTAGATGAAGCTCGAGCAGTGAGCAAGGCATGGAACTTGTTGTTTAGAGTCAATAAGTTGTTTGACGGAGCTCGAACTCAGAGCAGGGCATCGAACTTATTATATGAAGTTAACGAGTCGTGGATGGAGCTTTAGCGAGGAGCAAGCCATTAAACTTGTTAAGTGGAGTTAACGAGTCGTGGGTGGAGCTTCAGTGAAGAGCAAGGCATTGAAATCGTTGTGTCGAGTTAACGAGTTGTAAACGGAACTCAAGTGATGCACGGAGCACCGAACTCATTTTGTGGAGCGAATGAGTTGTGGGTGTTCTGAATCTTCTTGATATTGAAGTGAAATCCTTTGTGCCTATTTAGCATTGAAGTGATTATATTCTTCTCTTTGCTGATAAGCAGTCGTGTACACAGAATAAGGTCTTCGGGATGCCAAGCTTGCTCTTGTTCGCAATATGCTATGCTTGATGGAGTTGGGACTTTTCCGTTTATGCGGAGTATCTTGCGATATGAAATTGGAGCTTTCTTAGGTGAAGATGGTATTACTTAGAAAAGGCTTGGAGTTTGCCGGCCTTATGTCTTGAATTTTATCATCAAGAGTTGAAGCGGCCCTAGGGAGTTGTTAGCTGGCAGGAGGCCTGTGAAGATGTTTGTGTCTCTTAGGTAGTACATCCCTCTACCATGTAGCAAGAAGGACGACTTGTAGGACAGTTTGTTGTATAGTGTTTGCAAGACTGTTACAGTGATGTTTAGGCATGAGACGTAGACTCATTGTAATTTTGTTGTTGTAAGGAGACTTGTTGTTTGTGAAATAAGAAATCATCTACGTGCCTGTGCCTTGTCCGGTGATTTGTAGTCTTTGGCAGTCAGCTAGTTGTAGGAGCTGCTCTTGGGGAGAGTTGGATTCCAGATTTGTTGTTTTGTACTTTAGCTAGTTGTACGAGCAACTCTGAAGAAGAGCTGTTTTCCAAACTTGCTATTTGGGTCATCCAACATCGAGTGAAGAGTTGAACTCCGAATTTTGCTTTTACAAGTTTATTGGAGTAACTACTGTTGCTGTTTATTTTGGTGTGGGAGCAAACACATAGTGAGTTAAAAATTGATGGAAACTACTAAACATCTGGCATTTGATCATTGTCATGAAATGCGGTTAGAGCTCCTGAGATTGAATCTGAATCATTGATTGAACACCGTGATCTGGATCCGGCAGTTGCAGACGCGATCGATGGACTTGCAAAAAGCCAACACCAGAGGTGGCCCCGACGACAGACCCTCCGACGCTTAAGTCAGAACCAGAGAGATAAAGAGAATTTAAGAGAGAAACTGTTGATCACCTTCTGACTGAGGAGGGAGGAGGGTATTTATAGGCCTGAGAAACAGTACATGAGATTGATATGAATCCATTAGATCGACTATGAATTTCTTATCTCCTATTCGAATCTTCCCCTGAAGAGATAAGCTCTCTTGTTTGGGGATAAAATTTTTGACTAACAGCCTTCATGGGTTGGGTCTCTCTTAATGGACCAAATCTATCGCTTTTTATGGGCTTGAAAGAGGCCTATGTCTTGTAAAGGAGTGTGGAGAAGGCCTAAACCTATTAAGGAGGCTCGTTAGGATTAATATGCGTGTAGAAGCTTTGTGATCTGTACGGGAAATGTAAAACCCTGATTTGTTGCGATTTTTACCATTATCATATGCCCCCCACTCCCGGAAGACAATTTTCTTGGCTTTCGGAGAGTTGTTCACCTTATTTTTGGATTCTAGAATAAAACCTTAGCTTTCAAGGTGTATTGAAGATACCTGAAACTGATCAGATGCTTTTGAAGGCGGCAATTTTTTTTCCTGAATTTTTGTGGAAATTTTCGTAGTTTTTCGATTTTTTTCAAATTCTCTGGATTTTTTAATAATTTCCCCCCAATTTAAGTTCACTTTTTTGAATGTTTAATTAATAAATCCAATTTTAAATTATTTTTTAGAAATTTTAATTAATTTTCTGAATTAAAATAATTATTTTTTGATTTTTAAATTAATGTTTGGAAATTAAAATGAATTTCTGGGGATTTTCCATGAATTATCAAGTCTTGGCCCGCTTCTTGGCTGATAAGGGACGTTGATCAAGATTTGGCTCGCCCGCTGATGGGTTTGAATTCCCCTGATGGCCTTGAGCGACATGGCGTGAATGTTAGCGTGGATCAAGCGCCAGCGCGCCATTTGGAGATATCTGGCGGCTGCAAAATGAGCGGAGCGACAGGGAAGACGATGGGCGACATGGATCAATCTCGCGCATCCATTGTAGGAGCGCACAATTCTCATGAAGATCGGATGGCCAACGGCTACAGCGGTAGACCCATGCTCGACCGACAAACTTATCGAGCTCCCCTATTTTCCTTGGGACTTTTAGCTCTCATTTTTGTCGAGCTAGGGTTGGTCGAGCTGCTTTGGGTTCAGCTTGCATTAGTCGAGCTCCCCTTGGTTGAACTATGGCGGTCGAGCTACGTGTTTCGTCTAGCTTCTCTTCTATCGAGATGCCTCTACCTTGGTTGACCTCAGAGTTTGGTCGAACTCTGCTCTCATCAAGCTCAAATTTTAGCCGAGCTGCTCATTCTCGTTGACCTTAAAGTTCAGGCGAGCTCGGAGTCTGGTCAAGCTCCTTCCTTCAACCTCGAAGTTGGTTAGCTACTCATCTTTTTTGACCTCTTAGTTCAGCCGAGCTTGGAGTTTTAGTCAAGCTCCTCTCGCCGATCTAGGGAAGCAGTCAAGCTGCCGCCCTCGTCAAACTCAACTGGCGAGCTAGAATTGTTGTCGAGCTCACTCTGGTCGAGCTCGTTGGTCGCCATCATCGTGGTCGAGCTATGGAGGTGGAGTTGCTGATGATGTGGGAGATCTCAGTGTTGGATTTGTGGAGTCGGAGTTGGAGTGACGAGGAAAAGAAAAGTCTATTTTTGGAAGAAGGGTTTTTGAAGAAGGAGAAATGTTTTAGAGAAGTAGGTGCTCTGAATCATAGGGTTTTGGGTTTTGAAGCTTAACCGGGTTTGAACTTGCACCCGCATCCACACTCTAACAGAGCCTGAACCTCTTAGTTATTTGGTTTTGGGATTTTTGGTTTTCGGATTTGGCTTTAGTACTCACGACCCGTTTAGCTTTAGAAGTACAGGTTTGGTTCGGTTTTGGAGACCCAACCCGCAAACCTGATGTTAAAAAGTCCAATTTTTTCTCCTCTCCGTCCTCCTCTTTGTTTCTTCTTTTCTTCTTTCGAACCCGAGAGCCAAATCAATTGGAGTTTTTGCAAATTATGGAGCTTTGGATATGCAAGGAGCTTGTGTGTAGTCGAGGTAGGAGATAAATCTTCATGCTAGGGCTAAGTAACAAGAATTTGTTCACCTCTCCCTTCGAAACTTTGGGTTTATTTTGAGCTCGATCTTGATTGAGAGTGAGATTAGCCGCATTTGGTGGTGATTTGGAAGTCATCGTGGAGCTGGTAGACTTGACCAACTAGAAGCTTGGTCACTTTAGGATTTCTTTTATCAGTGGGAATTTTTGTGCCCACCAAGTGTTTGATGAAATGTCCACCCCATGGTGTCCACCTAGTGTTTGATGAAATGTCTACCCCATGGTGCGCACCTAGTGTTTGTTGATTTGACTAGCCTATTGCACCTGCCAAGTGTCTGTTGACCTGTCTACCCTTATTAAACCGTTCTCCCATCGGCTGGGCATGTGACGTTCACCTGCTTCACCGATCGACTGTTCTACTACTGGGGTACTATTATTACAGATTTTGAAGTAGTGAAATCCAACCGTTCGATCTTGTGAGTTGCTAATATTTTGCCATGTGTCGATTTGGTCTTGGAGGTTCTATAAATAGGAGTTGACTCCCCCCCCCATGTACTTCATTCACATTCTCTCTGTACAAAATTCTGATAGCTTCTCTCTTTAGAAGTTGTGGTATTTTATCGGGCGATGCCGGTGGGCTCGTCTGGTGTTCAACAGTGGTGCTAGTTTCAGCTGTAGATTCAGTGTTTCCATTACTTCAACTAGGTAACCTTCTCACGATCGTTGTTCATTATGTCTAGCATTTCATCGACTTGTGCTTCTTCCTCATCGGTTAGTCTAGATGTAGACGATGGTTTTGAGTATGGACACTTCACTGGAGGTAAGAAAGGGAGTGATGTAGCTGATCATTCCACTGTTGTGGAGATGATCATTGAGCCTAAGAGAGAGAGAGAGAGAGAGAGAGAGAGGGTATATGCACTTAAGACCCCGTTGTTCTTAGTCCCCGAACTGATTAGAGAGTACCATGTAATTGACCGAGACTTTCTTAGGGGTGGCATGGAGTATGACCAGTCGGGGCCTGTCTACACTACTAAGGCTGATTATGCCATCACCATCCTTACACGGGAGTAACTCGCCGTGATTCGAACGGGCTTCAGGATTCCTTCCGAGTATGGACTACTTTTTCCAGGCCCCGGAGTTAGGGTATGCTATACCATATCTGAGGAGATTTGTTTCTTCCCATGCGATACCTTCTTCACATGGCTTCGCTTGCCTCTTCACCCCTTCGTCTAAGAGGTGTTAAACTGGTATCGGTTATGTCCGATGCAGTTAATGTCAAACGCGTGGAGGCATGTTGTGGGATTCATCCTACAATGCCATAGGCTCAGGGCTGAACCAAGACTTATCGTGTTCAGACGACACTTTAGGATTGTTCAGCTGGGCGAAGGGGAAGAGCGTTGGTATCTCAGCCCACGCAATAATCGGGGAAAGATTGATGTTCCCAGCTCGATCAAGCGCTAGAAAGAGAAATTTTTAGTAGTTCGACGTGCTGAGCTATGGGGAATCCCACAACATGTAGAAGAACGGTTCCATCGGCGGTGAGACCAGAACCGGTGGTGACTGCAGCGGAGAAGAGTGTTAGTGATGCACTTCTTGCGTTGAAAATTTTGGCGTGGCTAGATATTACTGAGGAAGTACTCTTGAAGGTGGTCTTGGTCTGACTGTTTCTGGTATGGTTTTCTGCTTCCATTTACTTGAATATCCTATTTCTTTCATTCATGTCTTTTTTATTTCTGCATTCTTTATATTTTGGCATCACAAGTTCATCTTGTAGGAACAACAGACATGGAGTATGAGGACTTGTTGGCGAACATGAATTCACTTCGTAACAAGAGAATTGACAAGCCAAAGAAATGGAAGAGGTCGGCGAGCTGTCCTCCTCCTTCCCAGGACTTGTTGCTTCCGGTCCCCTATCGTACGGACTAAGCCAGCTTTGGGGAAGCCGCTTGCTATTGCCGCGGGCTCTTCCTTGGCTGCGATTGCGGTAAATGCCATGCCTGTTCCACTGATTGCTAAGGTTGTGATAATCCTTGTTGACAAGAGAAAGATAGTTTACACTCCTGATTAGAGTGTGAAGACACAGAGAGCTTCTTGGGCAACTCTACTGCCTACCTTGATGCTGGCCGCCACCTCCTTACTCCTGCCTACCGAGAGAGGCTAAAGATGGAGCCTCCCGAGCGGTTGGTTTTGGATATTGTATGGGCGCACATGACGGTATGATATATTCTTATTTGATTTTTGGCTTCTGTTCTTCTCGTTTGCAATATGATATTTTAATTGTTTTCTCTCTATTTTAGGCTATGTACCACTTTTGTCATCTAGTGGATTTCTTTGCCGCTGAAAAGAAGAACTTTAGGGCACAAATCTCCCGCACCGAGAGGGAGAAGAAGTAGGCCTATAAGTAGGTGAAGGTTGAGTTGGAGACACTAAAGAGGAAGGAGGGAGATGCTCACCTTGAAATGTAGGCATTGGTGAAAAGAGAGTGTGAGACGCGCCTCGAGATGGATGCATCAAAGAAAAGGGAGGAGTCGGTGAAGAGGGTGGCCGAGCCCTTGTTGGATCTGGAGAAGGCCCACGTTGATGCGGCCTCGGAGCTGAAGGTTGGGGTGGCCAAGGTTGAGGTCGATGCCAAGTCTAAGCTGTACGGGGTAATGGTTAAATCTTATGCAGCGGCGATTTCCCATATGGTATAGCGCATTCCTGGTTTAGATGGGAAGGGCTACCATATACTGCTTCGCCCCGGGAAGGCCCTTGATATGGGCAAGAAGGAGGGTGGCGAGGGTGATACTCCCACGAGGGGCATGAAGAGCGGTTCAGGGAAGAAAAGCAAAGGAAAGGAGGCCACCAGGGAACTCCTTGGTTCCGTCGAGACAGGTGGATGTTTGATTCACCCTTCCATGTTTCGCACTTTCTTTAGTCGTGTCTGATTTAATCTTCAGTTGCATTTGATTTAGTCATTGTATGATGCCTAATTGCAGAATGACCACTGCACTTCTGTAGCTTCATTTTAGTGGATGAAAGACTATTCTCCTACGTTATTGTTGCCTTTGTTTGTGCTGACCATGTTTTGTGATGACTTTTAACTGTGGCACTTATTTCTCTTATGTGACGATATTCTTTGACTTTGTTCACAGATAACTGTAGGGAAGGGGGAAAAACCCCACAGTGATGAAGTCGAGCATCTTCGTAGAAGACTACGCATAACAGAACTAGTTATCGACCAATTGCGTGTTCAGTCGGACGATGAGTGGTTGAAACTGCTCGCCTCAAGTTGGCGCTTATCGAGATGGACTGTGAGTTATCCTTCCTACGAGCTGATCATCTTGCCAATATGCCACTCCATCTGAAGGTGACAAAAGACAGTATCAGAGAGTGTGTTATACTTAGGGAAGTGGTTGTTAAGAGAGGCTTGGAGTTGTGTCGTCTCCAAGTGAGGCTTGGTCGGTTGCGAATAACTAACACTTCGCACGTTCTTGGTGCGAAAAAGAGAGCAACGGTTGATGTGAAGAAGGACATCACGGCTAATATGAAAAAGAGCATAATGGCTAGTGGAGCTGGGTCAACCATTGAGGGAGCAGTCTTGACAGCACAGGTGTCCCCTCGTCATCCGGGAGATGCTCTGAGCGGGGTGTCTGCCTTGTCAAGTTTAACTTCGGTCCGTGTAGAATTGCGTGCATCGGGTGTTGGCCCTCAGACTCAATTCACACGGGCGGCGTTCTCTGCGAAAGATGCCAACGGTCAAGGAAAAGTGGTGCCCGTCAAGAAACCCACAAGGAGGCTTGTATCTCTTAGGAATAACGTTCCTCGCCCACGGAGCCTAAAAGACAGTTTGTTGATAGCATCGTAGGGTTAACATGCCACCTAATGTTTTGGCGTGTCGTTGTATTGATTTTTTCACTTGATTACTGTTGGTGGTTCACTGTTTTGTAAAATGATCTACAGTTTTGTATTTGTAAATACTTGTAGTGGTACTGAATTTGAACATATGGGTTCACGATAGTTCTTTTGGTTTGAAAAAATCTTTACATATGTTTGATCCTTTTTGTGCACCTTGTCGTTGAGATTGATGAGCTATTGACTGAGTTCTTTGTAGCTAAATAACATAGCCTCAAGTCTGTTGTATATAGCTATTGAACTGTCGACGATGTGCGACAGAGTTTAGAACTCATCTGCCTTGTTCTTAGCTAGTTGTAGGATCAATTTTGAGGGAGAGTTTTTTTTTTTCAAACTTGCTGTATGGGTCCTCCAACAAATTGTGAGTCACATCGAGTGGCGAGTTGAACTCAAAGTGTTTCTTTTGCAAGTTTTAGTCGAATAACTTCAATCCACGATTTTAGGCCTCTAATATGTCTTTAAGAAATTTTAACTAGTTTCAAGAATAGGTCGAATGGTGAAGCAAACTCTGAATTTGCTTTAGTGCAAACTACGTGAGTAACTTCGAGCTATGGGTATGGATTTCGAACTTGTTAGTTTAAGTATTAACAGGTTGCCGGAGCAGATAGAATGGCGAAGCGAACTCTGAACTTGCATCGTTGCAAGTTGCTAGAGTAATTTCGGGCCATGGGTATGGACTCTGATCCTGTCGTCGAGGCGCTAACGGATTGCAGAAGCATATCTAATGGTGAAGCAAACTCTGAATTTGCTTTATTGCAAATTTCTAGAGTAACTACAAGCCATGGGTATGGACTTCGAATTTATCTTATAAAGAGCTTTTAATGAGTTTTAAGTGCTGTTTTTAGATGTAAGTTAGGCATTTAACTCGTTGTTTGCTTTAATGAAATTGAACAAAATGTCTAGAAATAAACTAGCTAATTTTATTGAGAAATGAACTAAGGGGCTGCTCTTATGGCTGACATTTATTACATGTGTTGACCTGTAGTGAAAGCGGTCTTTATTGAAAGGAAAAATAAACTAAAAGGCTGCTCTAGTAGCTGGCCCTTATTACAGAATAAGAAAATTCTACTACTACTAAGAGAGGACATTTTAGATGCCCTCTTTATGCTTCAAGAGATTATTCTCATTCCAAGGCCCTGCTGTTATATCCTTGCCCCCCGGGTCTTTAAGTTGGTGAGCCAGTAGGAAAACAACTTGGTAGACCTTGCCTTGATTTGCTTGTTTTGAAGTAAGCCTCCCCTTGATTTGTGGAGAGAAGGGGAGACCTTCTAGTACGCTGATGAGCTTGGGCAGGATTATTTCTTCCTGTTGACTTAGCAGAGTCACTTTGGTGGGGGATTTAGCTTTACTATTGTATACTTATGAGGAAGAATTTGTACCTAGGAGGAGATAACTTGATAGGTTCGGAGGTTCTTGATAGGATTCTCTAGTGCAGTAGCTTCGAACTCGTCTGCAGACTCGGTGTTATGGTGATTGCTTTCTGGCAATAACTTTGTGGTAGTGAGAGGGAAACTGAGCCCCCTATTGTAGCGGTGTAGTATGCTCATGCTGCCTCTTGGTTTCTCACTACCTGCCCTACACCTGCTACTGTTGGGAACTTCATTTTTATGTGAAATAGGGAGGCAACTGCATGGAAAGTTGCTTGGCCTGGCGGCCAAATATAGCATTGTACGCAGCTTTGATGTCAACTACCAGGAAGTCTAATGCCTCTGTCCAAGTTACTAGAGCTTTTCCCACCATGTCGAGCGTGATGATTCCCTCGACTTGGACAGGTGCACCCGAGAAGCCGTGAAGTGTATAACCAACTGACTTGAGTCAATCTCGTGAGAGATTTAGAGCATCGAAAGTGGCCATGAAAAGGATGTTTATGGAGCTACGTTATCTACGATGATACGTCGCACCTTATGAATTGCCATGCATAAATTGATAATAAGTGCGTTGCAGTAGGCATTTTAACGCCCTCGAGATCTTTATCGGAGAATGACGCTGAGAGACCCAAACTCTTTGTAGGTGGAGCGTTATGTACTGAATTAACTTCCCTCACGAAGACTTTGCCAGAGGAGTTGGAATCTCCCCCCATTGGACCTTAATGAATAGTGTGAAGAATGACCATATGTTCAAAGTCTTGCGATTCGGATGGCCTCCTAATGCTTATTAGCCCCCCGACGTAGAGAGTTTGGCATTGTTATCTTTCTGAATGAATTTGGAGAGATAGCCCCTACAAATTAGGGCTTCCTGTTAATCTTTAAGGGTTCGACAATCATCAGTGGTGTGTCCATGGTCTTTGTGAAATGCACACCACTTATTTCTATCTCTTCTTTTGCTGACCGCTGTCATCTTGAGAGGAGGACGAACTATCCCCTCTTTTTCAACTGCTATAAGGATGGTAGACACACTTGCATTTAGGAGAGTGAACTTGTCGAAGTGGGGCATTAGAGGAGGATGACGCTGACCTACGTCGTCTTTCTGGAACTTCCTGGGTGCTTCCCGCTTGCATTCTTCCATTTATTCCCAGGCGGTGATTCTCTCTTAGCTTGTGAATTGAGAGCTTGCTCGACTTTGATGTATTTATCACTCCTTTCTAGGAGCTCAGTGAAATCTTTAGGAGGTTTATTCGCGAGAGATGCTTTTAGTTCTTTATGTGCGACGTTGTGGCGGAAAGCTACACCCGGCACTAAAGAGTCCAAGGAAGAGATCGACCTTTCTTTGGTCGTGAAGCGTTTGACGAAGTCTTTTAGCAATTCCCCTTCCTTTTGTTTCAGTTCTGACAGAGAGGCACTTGTCTTTTCACCCTTTCGACTGGTAACAAAATGTGCTATGAAGAGCTCCTCAAGCTGGTCGAAGGAGAATATTGACTCAGAAGTGAGGCGGGAGTACCATTCCCTTGCTGATCCTTTCAGTGTTGCGGAGAATGTTTGACACATAAGCGCATCGGTAGCATTTGTAGACCATCATGAGGGTCTTGAAACTAAATATGGTCAGTTGGGTCGATTCCCCATCGTATGATTTAAATTGAGGATCTTTAGTCCTTTGGGATGGGTGCATCGAGGATGGTTTATTGAAAGGAGGTCGACTGAGGTAGTAGGACCTACTGGAGCGGTTCCCCTAATTCTTCATATGTTCCAAGCGATCTTTTACCTCTAGGATACGGCGAAGGGCTTGGTCGTCATTCCCCTTGGATCAAGTTGAGTCGCCGAATTCTTCTTTGGAGGGTTAGCCCAAATTTTGGCTACCTTGGATAGCTCGAAGGATGCCAAGCTTGAATTTTTCCAATTCAGCCCTGACTGGAGCATCTTTCCCTTTGTTCTACTCAAGAAGATTTTGACTCTCATGAGTCGGGCTTCTTATTGTAGTACGTCCTCTGTGAGAGGAGGAATGCCTTGATCTCTATCTAGGAGAGTTGCTTCTCCGGTTTACCTGATGTTCTGAGTAGGAGGCCTTAGTTCTGACACACCTCTTGTCCAAACAGATTCGTAGATCAGTTCCTTATTACTTAACACTGATGATTTGGCTGAGGTCTCTAGACCACCGAAGGCCTCGGAGGCCATTGAATTGGTTGAAGAATTATGGACTGATACATGGTCGTGCGGAGGGAACTGTTCATGAAGGCTTTGTCGAGAGCTCCCCGGTGCCTCTCTGTTGACAGGATCTTGACTAGGCTGATGGGGCGACTACTGAGGAGAAATCAGATCTACCACAGGAGGAGCTGGTTGACAAAGAAAGTTGGTGCGACGGGTTGAGGCCGCCGCTCTACCTCTTAGTCTTGGTGGCATGGCGGTAAGTCTGATTATTGTAGTTTTCTACAGACAGCACCAATCTTTTGTTTCTTATTTTAGTATGGGAGCAAAAAGATAGTGAGTCAATATTTGATGGAAACTACTAAAAATTTGACCTTAGATTGTTGTCATGGAATGCAGTTAGAGCTCCTGAGATTGAATCTGGATCGTTGACTAAACACCGTGATCTGGATCTAACGGTTGCTGACGCAGACAATAGACTTGCAAAATGCCTTAAACACCAGGGGTGGCCCCGTCGATAACCCTCCGATGCTCAAGTCAGAACCAGAGAGAGAGAAAGAGAGTTTGAGAGAGAAACTATTGATCGCCTTCTGACTGAGGTAGGGGGAGGGTATTTATAGGCATGAGAAATAGTAAAAGATATTGATATGAATCCATTAGATCGACTATGAATTCCTTATCTCCTATTCGAATCCCCCCCTTAAGAGATAAGCTCTCTTGTTTGGCGATAAGAGATTTGACTAACAACCTTCATGGGCTGGTTCTCTCTTCGTGGAACTAATCTGTCACTTTTTATCTACTTGAAAAATGTCCATGTCTTGTAGAGGAGCCTAGAGAAGGCCCGAACCTATTAAAGAGGCCCGTTAGGATTAATCTGCCTGTAGGAGCTTTGTGATTTGTGCTGGAAGGACCTGAGTTGCTGCAATTTTTACCATTATCAACTACAATCCATGATTTTGGACCTCTAATATGTCTTTAAAGAAATGTAACAAGTTATCGGAACAGATCGAATGGCGGGTTGACCTCTAAACGTGCTTAAGTGCAGGTTGCTAAAATAACTCCGAGCCATGGGAATGGATTCCGAACTTGTTGTTTAGAGATTTAACAGGTTGCAAGAGCAAATCGAATGACGAGTTGAGCTCTGAACGTGCTTAATTGTAGGTAGCTAAAGCAACTCCGAGACATGGGTATGGACTTGAACCTATCGTTAAAATGTTTAACGAGTTTCATGAGCAAATTGAATGGCGAGTTGAGCTCTGAACTTACTTCGTTGCAAATTGCTAGAGCAGCTATGAGCCACTTGTATGGATTCCAAACCTGTCTTATAAGAAGCTTCTAATGAGTTTTTGGTACCGTTTTTGGGATTAGGCTTGGAATTTAACTCATTGTATGCATCCGTAGAGTTGTAAAATAATTTTGCAAAAATTAAAACTAAATTGTATTGGAAAATAAAACTGAGCGGTTGCTCTAGTGACTGACCTTTATTACATGCAGTGGCTAGTAGAGAAAGAGGTATTTATTGTGAAATAAAAATAAACGGCTGCACTAGTAGGTGACATTTATTTAGAAAATATTAAAAATGTATAGAGGAGGCGGGCGTTAATGTAACACCCCGCAAAATTGGAAATGACAATTTTGCCCTCGTATGTTACGCACGTGTATTTTGTACTATTATGAGTAATATCTGTAATGTGTTTCACTATGTATTTTGGATTTCGAATATTTATGCATTTCTCGTCTTCTCAAAATTGATTTTATCCTATTTTAGTCAACTCAAATGTAAAATTTCAATCGCTGTATTTTTACGTGCTTTATAGGTGTTATCGATGCTCATATCGATTACGTATTTTTCCACCCCTACGTGTAATATTTTCTCTGTATTTCAATTATTTATTTAATAACGTGTTCGAATTCGTTTTATAAACGAAAATTCATTTTTCTCCAATTTTGATTAAAATACTTTTATACGCACGGTGCACATGTTTTCTATGTACGTATAGATTACATTATTGAATATGTATATAATTAATGAGTTACATCTTTCATATGTGGTATTTCAATTATTTATAAATATTTTCTCGTAAATGAAACTTATTTCGTATTTTAATATTTTTGCGTGCAACGCACGTGTTTGCGGGGCATGTTTTGATTGTATCATCTTTCAAAATAAAATGAAATGTGTGTGTGTTTATTTTATTCATGTATGAAAACCCTAATTTTAATTAAACTAAACTAATTTTTATTTAACCACTTACTATAAAATATAACCCATGTTTTAAATTAAATAGAAATATTATTAATGGTGTGCACGTGCAGTGTGCAGTGCACGTGCTTGTGCACCTTGAATTAGTCCGGATGCACACTTGGGCAGAAGAAAAAAAAGGATTAGTGAATTTTGAATTATTCAAATCAGGGAGTTAGTGGGTGGGTGGCTAGTATTAGTAGTGGTTAGTTTTTTTTATTAATCCCTTTATATAAGCCCCTAGCCTTCTCTTCTCCTCTTCCTTCTTCTCGCTCTGTCAATCCGAAACCCCCATCCAGCAAAATCCACCTTGTTTCCTCCACTCATCTCACATGTATAGATTCTATTATATATGTATATAAATATATATGTATATATATTTTCATATGTAGATATATATGTATATAGACATGAATGATGGGCTGTGTTTTTTCGGGAGGCATTCTTGCTGTGCTTTCGGAGGATGCAATTGCTTGGGTTTTTGGAGTTTTGGAGTGCTTTTGGAAGAGAAATTGCTACTAGTATATTCTCCTATTGGGTGGGTGTTTCTTAAATCCTTTCTAATTTAGCAGTATGATACATGCTAGTTGATACATGGTTTAATTATTAAATTTTGATTAGTGTGGTAAATGTAGATTGCATAATCTTACTTTAATTACGTCATGATTTTGTGATTCAAATAAATGGCTAGAGCATGGGTGCTTCTACATACTTTCTAAATTATAGTTTAATTGTGTGTTTAGAAGATTCATATTACAATGGTAGATGTGAATTGCTTAATTTACTCTCTAAAAATTTGATGTGATGCACGTTGTAAGAAAAAGCTAAAAAAAATTGTGATTGATGAAAATTACATGTTAGATGAAAATTTTATGAAGTAGGTTGTAAGTGATATTAAAGTATGTGAAATTAGAAATTCAAATTGTGCAAAATAGTAGGTAAAATGCCATGAAAAATTCTAATTTTTGTATAAGAAGATTTTTAGGAAAATTGTGAAAAGAAACTAAAATTTCGCTTGATTAGAATTGATATTGAAATTTTGGAGAAAATTCTCATCAGGTTAATTGCCATTAAAAGGAAAAAGAATTCTACGAATGTGTAGTAGAATAATACTTTACAATTTAGTGAACACGTATGGCGTTTGGGATGTTCTTAATTTTGTTACATATCTTTAAATTGCGGAAAAATTGCGTTGATACATGAACAATTAGTAAATATTTGTTACTGTACTTTTGAAGTGTGTGGTATGAGTAAATAAAATTGGCATAATGAATCAAAGTTCGGTTGATTGTTATGTTTTAAATAAATGAATTGGGCCGAGACTGGATACTTAAGGAAATTAAATGAACTTCCTTTCAGTTAGTCACTCTTGGACTTCTGGTCTTCGGGTGTGCTTTGGGTCTGTTACTGTAGCTGAATGGAGGCTCTAGTCTTGGGTTCAAGTTTGGAAAGGGCTCTGTTTTTATAAAATTTCGATTTTTAAATCAACTCACCGAAACCATACTTAAAGTATAATTCGAGTTCACCGTATCAGTTAGTCACTCTTGGACTATTGGTCTTCGGGTGCACTTTGGGCCAGTTACTGTAGCTGGGCGGGGTTGGTCTTGGTCTTGGGTTCGAAACCGTAGCCCTCCTTTTACTTTCTTTTTTGATTATTTTTAGTATTTCAGAGTTTTAAAGAGAAATAAAAATTGGAAAAAATTCTATTATTCTTCTAAAATTATTTAGACTTTATAAAAAATATTTCCACAATATTTTGATGTATTTTTGTGAGAAATGAAAGTGGATTTCACATTAAATAAATTATTGAAGAACTCGAGGATTTAATTAAAAATGTGAGTCTTGTTTCATTAAAGGAAGATAAAATTTGATTTACAATTGGATTTGCTTCTCGTTGAGATTTAATAGAATTTATTTTTTATTAAGATTATTTGAATTGCACACAATGTTATAAGTGATTAAATTGATAAAAGAAGTTGAATTGAATTATTTCATGTTATGAGATTATAAAGAAAAGTTTCTCTTTGAGAAAGAGATTTGTGAATAAAGGAATTGAAATATTATTTTGAGATTGAATGTAACATATTGTAGATCTATAGAACAAGATAGTTGTTGGAATCTAGAGGCTAGGCGAGACCCTTAGAAACCGGCAATATTTATTAATGAATTTGAGAGCTAACCAGTGTGGGTTGAGCATCTCTTGAGAAGTAGCCGGTTGGGTTGACTGTCTCTTTTGTTTGGTTTAAGTCCGTTAGGGTAAGCTAGCTCTAGGTTGTGATGATTTTCTTCTAAACCAAACTACAAACTTAAGGAAAACACTATAGTGAAGAAGTGATGAAAATAAGAGAAAAACACAAGTATGAGGACATCGGATCTACGGTATGAGAGTGTTCACAGGCTGTCTACATGATGTGTCATGTCATGACGTGGATACATCTCCAGAATTATCGGGACTGTGGCGACGCTTGTGGCGTGCTTGGTAACTACATAGTGACAGTGTCCCATGACGGAGGCAAATTGTCCACAAGTTGTCTGCATGATGCGTCATGTCATGACGTGGGGTTCCCCTCCAGGCTGTCTGGATATGAGCTCGTAACTCATAAAACATCTAGGATACTTACCGTAGTTACCGTAGTAGTTAAACTCATAGCGAGAGATTCAACCCTACATGATGAAGAACGGTTAAGGGCTTGCCCTCGGATTTATGTAGAATGGGATGCATAAGTTCAAACAAGTGTGCATTAGTGTCATGAAATATAAATAACTACATTAAGGCTAAGGGCACAAGCACACACGACATCAATAGAATAGTCCCCCTTTAGCTTTGTTTGTGATCAAGTTTGTGATTGTTAAAGTATCAAAGAATCATTATACTTTCGGCATAGCGAGGATGGCCGTGTATAATATTTCGTCGATTTTAAGCAACTGACGTGCCCATAGTTTCATATGCAGGACTTGAAATTTACAAGAAGATATAAAGATGAATTTGATGCTGATAATTACTTAAATGCTAAAGTTGTTACAAATTGTACATTTATCATTGTTGTAATTTATTTCTGCTGCGTGTTGATGTAAAAGACTTTGTTGTAATAAAAGTTTTAAATTTCTTATAAAATTGTACAAAATGAAGTCTAAAGATCCTGTGGAACTTCGAATTCAAACTTATTTGGAATTCGGGGTGTTACAATTAAGCACCCTTGAAGTTCATGCAGTGTTCCATTTTCCCGAGTCCCTACTGATATCTCCTTTCTCCTCGGGTCTTTAAGTTGATGAGCTGCTAGGCGAATAACTTCGTACACCTTGCCTAGACTTACCTGTTTTGGAGCGAGCCTCCCCTTGCCTGTAGAGAATGAGAGATCTTCAAGTTCGCCAATGTGTTTAGGTAGAACTGTTTCTTTCCATTGAATGAGCAGAGTGGCTTCGGGCGAGGGATTCAAGTTTACTACTGTATTCTGATGATGATGAATTTCTACCTGGTAGGAGATGATTTGGCAGATTTTCAAGTTCTTGTCATGATTGTCTATGGCAGTGGCTTCAAGCTTGTTTACGGGCTTGAGTTATTGTGACTGCTTTCTGACGGTAGTTCTAAGGCATCGAGGGGGAGAAACCGCGCTCCCCATTGTGGCGGTACACCATGCTTGTGCTACTTGTTGGCTCTCTACAACTTGGCCTACGCCTCCTATTGTTGGAAACTTCATCTTCATGTGGTAGGCAGAAGCAACTGCATAAAATGCCGCTAGGCCTAGACGACCGAATATTGCATTGTATGTGGCTTTGACGTCTACTACCATAAAGTCCAGTGCTTCCATTCAAGTAGCGGGAGCTTTTCCTGCTGCCACATCGAGCATGACAATTACTTCGACTTGAACCGGAACACCAGAGAATTAGTCGATTGTATAACTGGTGAGCTTGAGTCGGTCTCAGGAGAGCTTTACGTCGTTTAAATTGTTCATGAAGAGAAGTTTTTGGTTGTGGTTGTACTAAAAAAACTGTTCACTGAGCTGCTATTGTCTACTAGGATGCGGCGTACCTCATGATTCGCCATGCAAAAATTTATGAACAATGCATTGCAATGAGGCGTTCAGATGCCTTCTAAGTTCTTGTCAGAAAAAGATATCGGCACCGCAAAGCATTTCAGGCAGGATGTTATATATAGAGTTGACTTCCCAGACAAATGCTTTGAGGGAGGAGTTGGAATCTCCCCCTATCAAACTTCTGTGAATAGAGTGAAGAATGGCCATGTGTTCCGAGTCTCATGATTTGGAGGGCCTCTCTTGATGTGTATTAGTCCCCTTATGCCAAAGGGGTTTCAGCATTGTTATTTTGTTGGAAAAATTAAGAGAGTTAGCCTTGGTGAATCAGACCTTCAAGTTCTTCTTTGAGGGCTCGACAGTTGTCAGTAGTGTGTCCATGATCTCTGTGAAATACTCACCACTTGTTTATATCTCTTCTCTTGCTAGTTGTGGACATCTTAGGGGGAGGAAAGATTATTCCATCCTTATTAAATCCATGAGGATGGCAGACACGCTTGCGTTAAGAGAAGTGAACTTGTCGAAGCGGGGTGCTGGAGGAGGACAACATTGACCTGCGCCGTCTTTCTAGAACTTCCTGGGTCCTTCCTCGCTTGTACTCTTCTGTTTGTTCCCGGAAGACGAATCGTTCGTGCCTTGAAGATAAAGAGCTTTGTCTACTTTGATATATATTTAGCTTAGTATAATTTTTAGGAGGCTTCTTCCGATGGAGGCTTTCAGGTCTTTGTAAGTGACTTTGTGACGAAAGGCGGTGGTCGCCACTAATGAGTCTAGGGAGAGATCGATATTACTTCGGATATGAAGCACTTGACAAAGTCTATCAGCAGTTCTTCATCCTCTATTTCAATTCCAATAGGGAGACACTTGTTTTTTCAGCCTTGCGGCTAGTAACGAAGTCCCCGTGAAGAGCTCCTCGAGCTGGTTGAAAGATATTATTGACTCTAGAGTGAGGGGAGAGTACCATTCCCTTGTTAATCCTTTCAAACTTGCAGGGAACGTTCAGCACATGAGCTCATCGGTGGCATTATAGACCATCATGAGAGTTTTAAAATTCTTAATTTGGTCACCGGGTCAGATTCACCATCGTAAGATTCAAACTGAGGAGCTTTAAAGTTCTTTGGAATGGGTGAATCAAGGATGAATTTGCTGAAAGGAGGTCGAATGAGGTGGTAAGCCTTGTTGGAGTGGTTCCCATCATTCTTTATCTGTTCCAGGCGATCTTCTACTTTTCGGATGCGGCGAAGGATTTGGTTGTCCTTCTTTTGGATCTAGTTGAATCGATGGATTCTTCTCTTGATGGAGTAAAGTGGCGGCTCCATGAGCACCCCCCTGTGAGAGGAGGAGTATCTTGATCTCAGCCTTCGAGAAGAGTTGCTTCTCCGGTTCACATGACGTTCTGAATGGGAGGTTTCGGTTCGGGTGTGCCCCTCATCTAAACGGATCCGTAGATTGGTTCCTTGTTGCCTAGCGCTGATGATTTGGCGGAGATCGCTTGACCCCCAGTGCCTCACGAGGTTGTTGCTTCCCTCTTAGTCTTGGTGGCATGGCTGAAGAATTCAGTATTTTTCATGACAAATTCCGATCTATGAAGTAGTTCTGTGTAGATTTTCATCGATGTGGTCAATCTGTTGCTGCTTATTTTGGTGTGGGAGCAAACAGATAGTGAGTTTATATTTGAAAGAAACTACTAAAGATCTAACCTTTGATCGTAGCCGTAAAAAGTAGTTAGAGCTTCGGAGAGTAGATCTGGATCGTTGATTGAATAGCGTTATCTGAGTCCGACGGATGCTGACGCAACCAATCGACCTGCAAAAGCCTGAAACACCGGAGGTGGCCCCGGTGACAGACCCTCCGAAGCTCAGTCAGAACAAGAGAGAGAAAGAGAGTTTGAGAGAGAAATTGCCAATTGTTGATTACCTTCTGACCGAGGGGGATGATATTTATAAGCCTGAGAAACAGTTATGATATTGATATGAATCCGTTAGATTAATATGAACTATTTATCTCTTTTGATTCTCCTCCTTAAGAGATAAGACTATCTTGTCTAGAGATAAGATATTTGACTTATTGTCCTCATGGGCTTGGTGTTTCCCCCAAAAAAATTTTAAAGCTTTTTCCAAAAGTAGCCTGTTCTGCTAAGTAAAGCCATAGGGTCTGATCACAGTAGATTATAAGCAGAAAAAGAGACTGGAGCTTATCAATCTGTAAACACCAACTGCCACAGTCCATTTTAGTTTCACTAGCAATTCATAAAAGATAGGAAACTCATTGTATAATTAGAAATGGAGTAAATACATTGAGGGAATAGCCTCATATATATATATATATATATATATATATATATATATATATATATATAGGCAACCCCATCTCTCCCATTATATATATATATATTTTGGTAAAGTCTATGACAACTTACATTATAAATCCAAACAATTCCAATATTATACTCAAACATCATGCGCTCAACACTTACACTCATCAAAATAGATATGCAACAAGGATCAACCAAACTTAACGCCAGAAATGTCGCAGAAATGGCATAATGCCGAAGGTGGCCCCTCGATATACCAGCACACAGCAGCAAAGGATAGGCACACTGATAAGCTCCCCAACAAGTGGAAATACATTCTTGGTATTATCAGGCGCCACTCCATATATAGTAAGATAGATGTTGCATGTGAAAGCCACGAGCAGTGATATCAATGCTACAAACAAGGAAGCATTTGCGAAAAAGTACTTTGTTGGGATAGAGCGTCGAAAGTCTTGTTCTTTGTAAGGCGAAGACAAGAGAGACAAGAAGAGCACAAGAGCGGTGGTAGCACAAGAGATACCAAACACATATGCATGGGTGAAGACCTTGAAGGCGAGCCTGTGGTAAAAAATGGGAAGATGGGTTTTATCGTCTTTGTCGCCTGGGATTGAGAAGCTGGATGCAAAAACAACAGCTGCAACGAGACTTGCGCCTGTTTTACCCATCTCCATAAGTTGGGTTTTTGATTCTTTGATCATGTCTTTGTGTTTCTCGGTGAAGAGCTCTTGGGCGGTCAGTTCAGTGGCGTTGCGGCTGTATTCCAGATCTTTGGGGAGCATCTTCTTCACTTCCTGCAACCGAAAGGGAGAATTATATGGGCAAACTTAGGAATAGAAGAATCAGAAGTTGGCTTATATAGCGAATTTATTTCTGACTTGTGTTGACTGATACCAAAACGAGACCAGCAAAATGAGATCATAATTAGGAGTGGCATGTTTGAGGACTATTATCTAGAAAGTGTTCTTTGTAACTTACCTCAAACCATTGGAGGTCATTTTGCATTTGATGAGCATCAGCTCCGTCCTTAACCATTTTCTCTGCAGCAAAATGTAAGATGGTGTTCTTGGCCTTGTCAACGTTTGAAAGCAACCAAGATGGAAGTTTTGGATTAGGGCCTGTGGCCATTTCCCCCACTATTCCCACTATCTCTTTTTGCCCATTCTCAATTGCAACCTGGAGGATGTTCCTATCCGTATGGTCAATGTATACTGCTGACTGTGGGCAAACATTGAGAATAGTCTTGACAAACTCATAGAGGCCCAACTTCGCACCGAGAGTTAATGGTGACTCATCCCATCGCTTACTATCCGACTGTGGAAATGCCTTTCGAATACTCTCTACAAACTCATTGAGCCCCATCTTTTCCCCTACTTCTAAGAGCCACTCCATGTACAATTTCTTCTTTTTGTCGTCATTATCCTCATCGTCCTCCGTCATTGAGCTCTTTCCATGTGTATTGCCACTTGAGTCAGTTATCGGAATGGGTTCTTTTTGGGGCTTAATCTTGTTATTGTCTTTAGATTCAGTCCCCGTGGTTCCCTTTACAATGAAGTCCCAGTACTTAGGATCCTTCGCCAAGAACTCCACGAGCTTCATAGCTTGTGTATGGTTTATCTTCTGTTGTTCTAGCGTCTTGACTCCTACAAATGCTATCAAAATTGATGGTAGAGGAGGATGAATTTGTCTTAGTGTGCATATCTTGATTGGAGAAAATTAGCTAGGGATACAACCACAAGGGTGCCAAGTACAGTTAGACAAAAATAAATACATGTAAACGATGAAGAAATTAAAGATTATTAATAAAGTTGCAAAGTAGAATAAATATTAGAATATTTTTATTTGTTAAAATCCTATCTTTCTAAGAGCATCCACGGTCCTTTGAGGTTGCATATTTTACCTTAGCAATTAGTGCGAATGCCGCAGTCTTCAAAAGCTAGAAAATGCATAATTTCGTTCAAAATAAAACAGACGAAACATGAATTAAAATACAATAATTTTTCGTCTATGAGAAAAAACAGTAATTTTTATGAATTAAAATAGGTAGAAACGTAAAATTAAAGCTAGAAAATGCATAATTTCGTTCAAAATAAAACAGACGAAACATGTATTAAAATACAATAATTTTTCGTCTATGAGAAAAAACAGTAATTTTTATGAATTAAAATAGGTAGAAACGTAAAATTTATTATTAAAATAAACGGGACATTATTTTGCTTTTTGCAAAATAACCGGACGAAACATAAGGGGGTGTTTTTTTTTGCAAAAAAAATTGCAAAAAAAATTTTCAAAACATTTGCAAAAAATATTTGTAAAACAAATTTAAACATTTGAAAAAAAATTTAAAAATTTGCAAAAAAAATTTAAAATTTGCACCCCATAACCATGATCGTCATTTGCAAAAAAAAAAGATAATTTTAAAAAGGGAATGGGACCCATGTGAGAATGGCTTGGACGAAACATACCATTTTAAATATTTTTTACAGTTAAAATTTGTTTTTTTTAAAAAATTTTGACGGACAAAACATCGACTATTTAAAAAAATAATTAAATAATGCAGACGAAACAGCTGGTCAAAATATGCATACTGTTATACCTGACGCTATCTTTGGTTTTTTACTGTAGCAAAATGGGGGGGAGGGGGGGGGGAATGGCAGATTGCCTGACAAGTGTGGATGCTATAGTGACGAAATATGCATAAAATAGATTTTTAGCTGACGACTATGGGTGCTCTAATAAGTTAGATATGGTTGGAAATGTTAGCTTTCTTGAGTTTCAAGTTTACTAATAATCTACCCACACGTGCGATGCACGTCTTAATAAATATATATATTTTAATAATTTTGACATAGTCTGGGCTCAAATCTTAGACCTTTTTTATATTAGTATGCACGAACAATGCACGTACATTGGTAGATTTACAAATGACAACTCCGACTCTCCCATTACCTGCACGTGTGATGCACGCCCTAATTTTTTTATATATTTTTATTTTAAAGTAAAGACTATGACGTTGTCGGTTATCGAACCTCAGAACTCTTTTACCCATCTCAAATTTTTATCATACTCTTTACAATTATCCCTAGTGGTACCAGCTTTTATTTTATATGAGTGACACTTTTTGTAAATAATTATGTCGTAAATAAATTTAAACTTTGAGGCTATTATGGTAACTGACAATATTTGACTAAATGATTGGTTAATATATTCTACTTAAAAATAAGTATTTGAAATCAGATAGTTGAATGTTTACAAATTACAGGTTGTCTATAAATGATAAACCCAACTCTCTCATTATATTATAGAATTAGAGATAGATAGATTATTGATTTATAAAAGCATGTGCCTTGGCTTGTAATGGACGGCTGATGTTGAGAATGAAGAACTAGTGTTTGAGTGATTTTTATTAGGTTGTTATTTGCCTCTTTTCTCACCCTTCCTAATTTTTCCTTCTTATCTGAACTCAACAATTCTCCTTTCTATTGCTCAATGTCCCTTTGGTCCTTCATCACTTAGTTTATGAATGTCAAATTGTGAATTGAAGACTTCATAAAGAGAGAGTTTGGAAATCTTACATTGCTTTAAAATTCCGAAAAGAAGTAGTTTTATCCATCTAGCTCCTAAGGAAACTGCATGAAGTCGTCTGATCTTGTCAAATTTTCAAAAATTATAGTGATCTTCAAGTAGTTCAAGAGTCTCAGTTACCTGCATGGTGAGCGAAGGATAGCATGTCGAACAGAGCATCATAGTTTGGGGGGGATTTTTTTTGGTATTTCGTTAAAAAGTGGATGCATTCGCTATCATTTGCAGCTTCAACTGTCTTCTTACCACACTGCATAGTCAGAAGAGAGTTTCAATCACACTCATAGTAGTGTTATTCATTCTGAATTCTAATGTTGGTCTACAGTATGAAGATCAAAGTTTTATCTAATATCATTGGTCATATGTTTGTCGGAATCATTTTCGGTATTTCATTACAATGTCTAGGACCTTTGCATCATCCGCGACTTCAACTGGCTTCGCACTCTGCATAGTTAGAAGAGAGTTTCAGTGACACATATAACAGTGAGGATTCTAGTGATCTTCTACAATATGTAGATCAAACATTATCCAATATGAGGGTCAGAGTTTTCATGTATTACTTGGTTCTCTACATCATCACTTTGCTTTGTACGAGGATGACCACCACCTTCTAGAGGTAAAGGTAACCCTAAAAAGGAATTCATAGGTTAAGACGTGTTGGGTATGCATATAATGATGTACAAGACTACCATAAAATTTAACTAAGACTCCCATAAACTTTATGTTAAGCAAAATGAAAACTCAATTAATTGAGGATTCAAATTACAATTACCCTTCAGTGGAAGGAGGGGGAAGGAAGGGAGAACAATTCTTTTAAACGGTATGTAAGTTCAGAAAAAGTCACGTGCAAAGCACTTGATAAGGTGGTAGCCGGACACAAGCCTAGCTGTGGTCAGCTCTTGTACGTAAAAAAAAAGGCATGCAGACTTGTTTGTGTTCGGTAAGCAAAATACTTGTTCAATCTTGGCTCATTTTTGGCTAAAGCATGGCTAGTTCATAGGATTGTTTAAAGCCCAGTTCATTTGAGCTTGCGAGCTAGTCGTTTAAAGCTTGAGTTGAGCTTGTTTATTAGCTCTAAACAAGCTCAAACAAGTCCTAAACACGGCTCAATCCAAGTTCAAAATTGGTCAAAGATTATTTAGAGCTTGACTATAGCATGGGTATAAATTATGGAATAATTACTCTTGTTTTTTAGTATAAATATAATTGCATGTTAAAAATAA